>JAPXFY010000128.1:0-2500 GCA_030674185.1 Monoplex corrugatus | reverse complement strand
GGTGACCTGCCTTTTCGAAATCCTGCCTGATTTACTGGTATTATTTTATTCTTTTCACAATAGTGCATCAGTCTCTTTAAGATTATTTTCTCCATTAGTTTACATACATGTGATGTTAATGCAATTGGCCTGTAGTTTTTCAAATCGGTATTACATTTACCTGGTTTTAATACAGGAACCACTATTGTTTCTTTCCAGTTGTTAGGCATTATCCCACTATTCCAGCATTTTTGAAATATGTCATGTAGCAAGATTATAAAATTTTCTGGTAAATTTTTCAGCATCTCATTGGAAATTGCATCTAGTCCAACTGACGTTTTTTTACTTGAAAGGGACTGAATGGCATCTTTTAATTCTTGAAGTGTGAGTGATGCATTTATGTAGTGAGTATTGTCAGAGGCAGGGTCCTTATATACATCTTTCTTTTCATCTCGTTCCCTATAATTTCTATCAGAGACAGGGAGTCCTTCTACACGACAGGCCTCAGCAAACACGTCTGCAAAAGCTTCTGCTTTTTCCAATGAGCTAGGAATAGGGTTATTTTCTAGCTTTACTGGAATTGATGGCAACGTAATCCCGTTTTTCATTAATTTTAGTTTTTCCCAAATCTTTATCGTGTCTTTGTGGTTATTTACTTCACATTTACAAAAAGATGTCCAGTGTTGTTCTTTGGCTTGCTCTATGATTCTGTTACACTTAATGTTGGCACTTTTCATCGCTGTATGATTTTCAGGTGACCTGTTTGCTAAATAAATTTTGTATTTTTCTTTCTTTTCGTTCACTGCCTTTTGACAGTCCTCATTCCACCAGACATTTCCATGATGTTTTCCTATTTTTGACACTGTAAGTTTTGGAATTGAAATGTTAGCAGCCCTTAAGAGTGAGTTACAGAAAACTTCGTACGTTTCGTTTATGTTCATTGCTTCAGATAGATCTGTTCTTGTCTTTTCAAGGATTGCCTTAAAACTGATCCAGTCAGCGTTTTTATAATTAAACTTGGGTAAACTATCTTGTGGTATGGCGTCTATTTCTGTAGTATGGTTTAGGGTAAGACGTATGGGGATGTGATCTGATCCCAACAAGTCATCCTCTGTTTGCCATGTGGCGTTTGGGGCTAGGGATGGTGAGATTAAAGTAAGGTCGATAGCTGTGGGTCTGTGGGTTGGTATATCGGGGATCCGGGTAACGTGTCCGTTGTTAAGTAAATATAAATTGGAATCTACAATATTTTCAATCAACCTGTTGCTTGTTATGTTTGTACAATACTTTTCCCAAAATGGGGCATGTGCATTAAAATCACCTCCAATTATCCACTTGTCGTCCTGATCTTGAAAGTGTTTTAACCATTCAGTGTTCACAGAGTCTGGGCCTCTCGGTAAGTATACAGAGGCCATATTCACAACTAACGATGAGGAAAATTTTATAATGATTGCACATGATGAAATAAATGCGGTAGATTTAGGTACTGGCGATGATCGTTCACAATAGTTCAGTCCTTCACGAATGTATATGGCTGTTTGTATACGGCCACCGTCATTTACAGAGTCACATATTGGTGGATAATAAAAACCGGATATTTTAGGTAATTTGGTTTTGATGGTATTCAGCGATTGTAGGAGCATGACATGGACGTTTTTAGAAGAGAGATAGTTACTCAAATATGAGATGTTTTTAACAATGGAACGTGCGTTCCACTGAAAAATGTTGATATCACTTACTACACACGTCTTCATGAGGAACGGTTGAATAACTTTAGAACAATATGGTAAGTTTATATAGATTTCATTTAACTTTGAATTAAAAGGTACAAATAGGATAAAAATGAAGTATGTGAACAAGAAAATAATTAAGTAAAACAATATAGCTGAGAACTGAACGAAGAGAAACTGAATCTGGGCTGAATCTAAAATGACCAAGGAGAGAAGAAAAACGGAGATTGAAAGCCGGGTCTTTGTTGATGTCGTTGTCGGTTTGATCTCCTCCTCGGTTTTTCCCAGAAAAGCTGATGGATTTGCCTCCCTAAGTTTCTGGCCAGAACGCTCGCCCCTCTGATGGTTGGATGGACGTCGTCCTGGCTGACTTGAGTGTGACTGATAGTTTGAAGATTGTCATTGTTGACGTATTCGACACTCGCTGCTTTAAGAAGTCGCACTTTTGTTAGGGCATTTAGGAGCTCTCTTTTAGCGTTTAGGTGTTTGTCCCTCACAGGAGCTACCTGACTTAAAACTACCCTGGCTTTTGGAAATTGGGTGTTGATAGTTTTCACACAGGTGTCAAGAGTTGTGCTACATTCAGTGGGCTCCTTTGTTTTTAAATCTGTGATCCCCACATGTAAAACTACACAGTCAGGTTCAGGTGTCAGCTCTTCTTTTGATTTTTCAATTGCAATCTTACAGTCCTCGATGGTATGGATCTTTCTCGTGGCCACCTGAAAACCGTATGAAGAGCCCAGTCTTTTTCCATCCACCTTATTGAGGACTGAGTCGTGAACGATAAGGAC
>JAPXFY010001278.1:25000-38437 GCA_030674185.1 Monoplex corrugatus | reverse complement strand
CCCACTCTACCAGACCAGATTATTGGTCTGGATGCTAGTCTTTCAAATGAAACGATAAAGTAAGACTCCATGCACAGCACATGTGACAAGATAGACAACAACAACCAGATTTTTTTCTCATGAAAAGACTATCAGGTGGATGGCGAACTTCCAACTGAATGAATCCGGG
Organism: Monoplex corrugatus; assembly: GCA_030674185.1. Classification (NCBI taxonomy): domain Eukaryota; kingdom Metazoa; phylum Mollusca; class Gastropoda; order Littorinimorpha; family Ranellidae; genus Monoplex; species Monoplex corrugatus. The sequence continues at coordinate 38,268 of JAPXFY010001278.1, read as the reverse complement.
TTTAATCGACATGGAGGGTAAAGGATGGCTATTTTTCCAAGTCCAGCAAGGGAACAGATCTGCCAGTGCCTAAGTGCGCTTCATGTGTAAGCATATAAAATATTAAATAAGCATGTCAAACATCATGTGAGCCATGTCAATGTTTGGTGACTTCTGAAAACATGTGTAAACATAACATGGGCGTCCACCAGCGATTCAGAATGTTTCAGTCAGAGTTTCCCAAGATAATGTCTCCATGCTGGGAATAAATTCCACATGCATTGATGCCACTGTTTGACATGTGATGTAGAAGAGCCAAAGTAATTATGACATAACCCAATCTGCATAGAAGGCATATGTGCTGGCAAAGTCTTGAGGTCCTACCTAGCGTGTAGGTTTTATACAGTCTGCATAACAACAGTAGAATGTTGTCAGCTCAACTAACAGCTTGAGTTCTCAGTGCTGTATTAAAAAATCTGATCAACTGTAATGTACTCTGTGTCCAAACGAGTCTGGTGAATGGCGTCATACAAGAATGGTTTATAATGATAATGATAAAGATATAGTGTTGTGATGAAAATCCACTTTAATGGGTCAGTAAACACACAGGTAGGTCAATGGAATGACAGTGTATCTGCGTCTTTTTTCTTTCAAACGATGAACTAATTCATTATCCACCCAGTAATGCCACGTTAACACTCCTGTATTGGCAAATTATTTAAAGCTTATGATTATTATTATTAGTTGTAGTAGTAGTAGTAGTAGTAGTAGTAGTAGTAGTAGTAGTAGTACTAGTAATGGTAAGTGGTGTTATCATTATTATTATTGTTATTATTATTATTAATATTAATCATTATCATGAACACTAATTGTATAATGCTAATCACCAAAATCATTTGCACTTACTTCACGATACACATTATCAGACGTTTCAGTGGGGCATGGAAAACTCAAGTCGTCAGATGAGTGACCACACTCCACTCTTTTGTTGTATCTCACCATCAAGACTGAGAGGTAGATTCTGACCACTGGGCTACACAGGATCTCTATACATTGATCCCAGGCCTGCACCCTGGAGATGCCACTCCAGCCTCACCCTGCTGAGGACAAGACAAGGAAGTTGGCAGTCTACAGGTGACGAGTCCTTCCTGACGTAAGAAAGGGACGCAATGAGTCAGCTTAACAGTGTGTGTGTGGGGGGGGGGGGGATGATTAACAGTGGGGGAATGGGGGGGACATGATTAGCAGTGGGGGGAATGATTAACAGTGGGGGGGGATAATTAGCAGGGGGGGGGGGGGATGATTGACAGTGGGGGAATGGGGGGGGGGGGAATCGAAGTCCCATCATTTGACTGCAGCCTGTTTTAAGCTGGGCAGCCTCCAGTCAGAAAGTCTCAGCCAGCCAAGGTCTGCCTACTCCTGTGTGTATCTGGGGCTTGGTGCACTACTATAGCCATGACAAGCAGATAAAGCCTTGCACCAGGTAAACAAAACAAGAAAGCATATGATTCCAGCTCTTATTATAGCTAGTTAGAAAGTGTGCACTATGTGCACAGGAATCTCTGATGACTTTCGTGTGGTGGATGAAGTCATTAACAGAGCCATCATTGATTAAAAAAAAAGAGCTAACCAGACTGCTCCTCACCACCAAGAACATACAGCAGGCTGCAGTTGAGCTTTCTTCAGGGTGCTGGAAAAGACCGGCGTATTTTTCGGTCTTGTGATATGTGTTTCTTCCATTCTGCTTTCGTATGGCACAGTGAGTTCTATCAGAACCCACTTGTTTCGAGGAGTCAGAGTGGAGAGCGATGTCTGGTCTCATGCCTGTCTTGCTGTTGACATTTGGGTAATTTTCCTCTCTGGGGGTCTGTGTACACTCCCAGTCGACTGCCCATCAGAAGCCCTTTGGCAATTTGCTGGTTGTCGTAGCACTTTCGGGCCAGACCTGTTTCCCCCTGCTTTGTAGAACGTTGTCTTAGCAATTGGTGCGTTTGGGTCAGGGTTTTTTTTTCGTAACCACATCTGGATCACTTTCAGAACTTGGTTGTGCCTCATGTAATTCCTTCCTTGGGCTAGCGCTACTTTGAAGAGCTTAGGAAAATGTTCCACTGTTTGTTTCTTCTGACAGAGCGGACATGTGGGTCGTCTGATTTCCCCCATTTCACTAAGTTTGCATTCGAGGGGAGAGGTCATATACAGATCTGAGGAGGAAGCTTATCCTTTAGAGGAGCCATGTGCCACATATCGTTCCAGCTGAGACTTCTTGGAGTGGCACTGTCCCATGTTGTCCATTGCCCCTGTTGACCTTGCTGGACTGCCTTCTGCACTCTTTTGACATCTTCTTCTTCCTTCAAACTCCTGTATGATCATGTCTCTTTTTTCCTTCCTTTGGCTTTGGACCCCACTGCATTTTTGTTGCTCCCAGTCCCTGTTGTTGGTTTGCGTGTGTCCAATTATTTCTTTGATGCTGAGGTTTCTCTTGGCACTGTTTACAGCCTCTTGGACTTTCCATTTCTGCCAGTTCTCAGCTTTGGATGAACTGATCTCACGATATTGTCTTCCGATTCCTCCAGCATGCTCAACAGTCTTGCTTTTCCAACTTTGTATTCCTCCACTATGGATTTAAGAGGTAGCTTCAGCATTGCTTTACGACAGTAGAATGCAACATCAGTGAGACCAGGTGGAACACCGAGCCATTTTCTTGTGTATTTTGTGATTTTGGCTTCCATTGCTTCGACTGTGCTGGTGCAAATGTCATAGATTAGCAGTGCCACAGCAGTTTTGGTATCAGCATGAACTGTAGACACCAGACTTTGTATTTGCCTGGCAGTCCGCAGTTATCTATTTTCTTCAGGCCTTCTTCTGCTGTTTGCTTGGTTTCACATCCCATTTGTGTGTCTTTCAGGGAGTCATCATACCATCTTCCGAGACTTTTTACTGGCTCTTCTGTGACAGTGGGGATGGCTTGTTGGCTACCATGAATTTGACTGAATCTGCCACTTTTCCTTTCCGCAGTGAGAGACTTCGGGATTCTTAGGTTTGAAACTCATTCTTGAAGAGGCCACCAGCTCATCCAGCTGCTTTAAGATTTCGGTGTGTCTCTTCCTCATCCGTGGACAAGACTGTTGTGTCATCCATGAAAGCTTTCAGAGGAGGCATCTGGTATCCATCTCCCAGATTCACTGGACCTGAACTCTTCATTGCAGCTTTCAAGATGACTTCCATTGCCAACACGAACAGTATTGGGAGAGATTGCACAGCCCATTGCAATGCCCACCTCTAGGTCTATCCAGTCCGTGGTGTATTCTTTGGTAGAGAAACCGCATTGAGAACCCTTGGAAATACTTCCTCAGCATTGTTCGGATGTTTTCTGGGATGTGAAACATTTCAAGAGCCAGCTGGATCATATCGTGTGGAACTGATCCATATGCATTCGCCAGATCAAGCCAAACTACGTCAATGTCTCTCTTCTCTGCTCTTGCTTTTTGGATGGCATCCCAAATCAACGTGGCATGTTCCAAGCATCCAGGCATTCCTGGTATGCCTCCCTTTTGGACTGACATATCCACATACTTGTTTTCAGTCAGGTATTTTGTCAATCTTGCTGCCATAACAGAGAAGAAGATTTTCCCCTCGACGTTCAGAAGTGATATTGGCCTGAACTGATTGATGCTGCTGGAGTTCTGCTCCTTCGGAATGTACACTCCTTCAGCTCTCAACCATTTGGGCGCTGATCTTCTGGTTCCTCCATGCTGATCGAATCATCTTGTGGAGCCACTCGAGCACTTTTGGGCATTTCTTGTAGAGCAGGTATGGTATTCCGTTTGGTCCAGGTGCTGACTTGGCTCGGCTTTTCTTTACTACGTTCTTCACTTCATCCAGTGTTGGTGGTTTGTTATTGATTTTCCTTCTGGCGCTGCAGGCCAAACCAGATTCTGGGTTTCAAGTGGTGCCTCGTGCTGAGAATCGGAATATGTTTTCCTGAGATGCTGCTCTAGGGTTTCCTTGCCCACTGTGGGGAGTCCCTGATTTGGGTTGTTCAAACAACTTTCTTGCAAAGTCAAAGGGATCTTTGAAGAAACGATCTTGAGTCTTCTTCTTTTTGCTCTTTCTTCGCCTTGCTGATTCCACTTTGCTGAGAGCATTGTGTTTGGCCTTCAAATCTTTCAGATACATTTTGTATTTTCATACAGTCATTCTCAACTTTCTATCATATAGTTTCAATGTCATATATCCATTTAATTTTTTTTCTAAAGATGTGCAGATTTCACAGTTTTTTTTTTTACATTTACATTGATAAATGAAATATTTGCGAAAAGCAAAATGAAATAAAAAAAAATATCGCTTTTAAAAGTTTAATCAAATCCCAAAATAATCAGTTGTTTTGGCATTTTAAATTGTTAACATTTGTGTAATTTGTCTGTACAAATGTTTCAAATTCATTAAAAAAAAAACTGTGTATATTGACCGTACCAAAAGCAGTGTTGTTATACTGTCTCAAGCTCGACTACAGAAATTTCACAAATTGCTTTGTATTAATTTAAGCCAATTTCTATGAGTACAACGTTACTAGCCAGTATTCGATGGATGGCTCTTATCTGACACTATTTAAGTTTCATTTCTTTAATACTCTGTCAACTTGTAAAGGATCGTGTCCGATTAATTTCTTCTCCAAATGTTAATTTCCATTTGTGGCAACAATTTTGAACGCTTTTCGTCATTGGTTAAAATTTCATAGAATAGTTTTGTTCCTTCCGTTTGTGAATTTATTGCTTTGACGAAACATGAACTCAGATTCGTTATAGTATTAACTTAATAATTGGGATATGATTTTTCCTTAGACAAGACGTGAATTACCTCAAAGACACAAAATAGTCACTTTCAAGAACAAAATCGATATTCTGTCTAAATATTATGCTTCCAAAGAAACAGAGGATATTTGGAAATCATCTCAGCCAGCCTACCACACATTCACCAGATATAGAGGATTCAAACTTCTGGCCCTCTATGGAAAGCGCTATCATTACTATAACACTACTCAAAGTTTGGTTGATGGATTTGGAACTAACCACAAAACAAACCAATTTTTGATTAAATTTAACATGTGTATATTTAAGAATCATGTCATATACAAACTATTTTTGATTTAAAACAAGTGTTCTTCAATAATTGTGTTATGTGAATTTTTTTTGACATCAGACACGCGTTTGCTTCAAACCTGTTTCGTTTTCATACTATTTTTGTTGTTTTTGTTGTTGTTATTTTGCATGCATCAGCTAATCACTTAAATTATGTGTACTTCATATGTATACAAACCAATACCACAGTTTCAGCACGCACATATACAAGCACACACACACACACACACACACACACACACACACACACACACACACACACACACACACACACATACACACACACACGCACGCACACACACACAAAACACACACAACACAGACACACACACACATCCGTCTAATATCACTTATAGTGAAATGACGTTAAATTAAAGAACGAACACACACACACTCACACACACACACACACACACACACACACACACACACACACACACACACACACACACACACACACACACACACACACACACACACACACGCATCGTGCAAGGAAGCACGCATGCACACACACATACACACACACACGCTCACACACACACGCCCACACAAACACACACACACTCATGCACACACAACTACGCACGCACACAGAGGCTCACTCACACTTATGACAAGCCCCAAATGACAGTCATCAAATCGCAGTAACAAAGAAATAAATCTCAAAACAGATCCAAGACTTTTTACTGACAAAACAAAACAAAAAACGAAATATTCGAATGTAAAAAGTTTCTGATTGTCCTGTTAAAATGAATTGTATCATATTCTGTTGTATTATCTTGTATTATCATGTGTTGTGTTGTGTCTTCTTGTATTGTAGAGAAGTCCATTGCAGTGTATTGTATCATATAGTGTTGCATTGTACTGTGTTTTGTTGTCTTGTTTTGCGTTGTAATGTTGTGTCGTGTTGAATTGTGTTGTGTTGCATTTTGTTGTGTCGTGTTGTAGTCCATTGTATTGCAATGTATCACATTGTATAGTGTTGTTTGGATCAGATCAGATCGTGTCCCGTCGCATCGTATCATATTGTACTGTGTTTAATTGTTTTGTATTGCATTGTTTTGTGTTGCATGATATTGTATTGAATTGAATTGTACTGTACTTTGTTGTGTTGTGTTGTTTTGTTGTGCCATGTTGTGTTGTACTGTACTGTACTGTACTGTACTGTACTGCACTGTACTGTACTGTACTGTACTGTACTGTGTATGGGATAGTGCATAAGTATCCATCTATGTTGCGAGAAATGTGAACTCAATTCTCAGTCGAATCTTGACTATGGGTCAGATAAGACAATAAAACAGAGGTCACGTATGCACAAATCACTTTGAGCACGTAAAAGAACCCACTGCAAAGGAAGTATCTCTGGCAACATTTTGTTGGCGACCATGGACTTCCAATGATCTCTATCTCTCGTTGCCCCAGATCTCCCCCACCCTCCTCATTCCCCAGCCACTCTGCAAGTCTGTCCAGCATTCTTCTCCCTGGGTCTACCTCGTGCTCTCTTTCCCTCCAGCTTTCCCGTTGTGACCAGGTGCTCCAAATCCCCCTTTCTAAAAAAAGGGCCTATAAATGTTGCCTGTCTTTTCCTAATCTTCCTTATTATGGATCGATTTGTGTCTGCCTCCATCAAGACTGTCTCGTTTGTTTTCTTTGCTGTCCATGAAACTCTCAACATTCTTCTGAGAAACCACATCTCGCTGCATCGATCCTGCTCTGGCTTTGCTTGCTGACTGTCCACGCCTCGCATCCGTACAAAAGTATTAGTTCTATCTAACATTCAAGGACTCTCTTTCTGATGTTAATTGATAGGCATTTGTTGGTAAGAATGCTTGTCATCTTCTTGAATGCTGTTTTGGCTTGGCCAATTCTGCCAGCTATTTCCGATGTGCATCTGCCGTCTGATGAAATGACCGTTCCTAGGTATTTGCACTTATTAACCTGTGTCAAGGTTGTGCCATTTGCTGTTATTTTGCATGAGGGGATTTCATGTTTTTTACTGATCACCATGACTTCAGTCTTCCTGCTGTTTAGTTCCAACCCCTTACCTTGGCTTTCTATTTCTAGTATATTCACAAGGTTTTGTAGGTCACTTTCATTTTCTATAATTAGCAAGTTGTCATCTGCGTACCGAATGTTGTTTATCATTTTCCCTCTAACCTTTAATCCAGGGTCTTCTTCTAGGTTTCTCATGATGTTTTCGCTATAAAGTGAAAACAGATCTGGTGACAAAACACAACCCTGTCTGACTCCTCTTTTGATGTTTTGAAAAGAGCTTATATTGTTTTCTATTCTCATTGCAGCTGTTTGTTCCCAGTACATGATCCTGATTATTCGTAGATCTATTCCATCAACATTGAGTCTCTCCAGTTGGTTGATCAATTCTTCATGTCGTATCCGATCGAAAGCCTTGGTATAGTCAACAAAGCATAAATACAAATCCTTATTCATCTCAACTGACCTCTCTATGATAGTTCTTAGGATGTATATGGCATTAATAGTTCCTTTCCCCTCCACAAATTCATATTGTTCTTCTGCTATTTCTCTTTTGATTCTATTCCTTGTCCTCATCATGATTATTCTTAACAGGATTTTTCTTACATGACTCATCAAACTGATTGTGCGATGGAGTTCAAACTGTCATAGGTGAACAGAAAATATTTGTAGATAGAAAAATAGAATAGTAGTGCAGCACTGTGACGAAATGTTTTTCCTATTGACAGTAAGGTTGCCTTTCGCACAGTGACTATGTTGGGATTAAAAGAAAACAATGTCAAAATACCATTGTAAGAATTAAAACAAATAATGTGGTTCTTCATGCCTTAGCTTTGTGGTTACATGACCTACATGACCTACATCAGTGTCACTAAACTCAAATAAGAATAAATTTAAATACCTGGGCATTCTTTTCACAAAAGACCCTGGACGCAACAGAGATCAAAACCAGCATTCATGAAATAACGATGTTACCCTATTCCTGAAACACACCAATACCTTTATTGAAACAAAAGCCAAGTTCATCAGCTCTATTTGTATCTCATTTGTTGACCTTTTCCAAGCCTCCTTGGGCACAAAAGAGTCACTTGTGAGATGCATTGTTTGAGACGAGCCGCCAACAAAACTAGAAACGACATGATCAGAAACACCGAGGTCAGAGAAATGATGGGAACATTATTTGTCCACCGTCATGTTCAAACCCATGACCATTGTATTATCACATTAGTACTTTAATCATCTGAATCTACAGGGGCACATACAAAGTTAAGGACGCACGTATCCACTGTAAATTATATTCAGAAAACAAACAGATGAACAAACAAACGAACAAACAAACAAACAAACAAACTGCAGGAACAGGAAAAAGGACCTGGCTTTGGTTTGAGTACAGAGATAGATGTTTCGGTGTGTAAATACCGTTTTCAATATGTGTCTCTATAAGTCAGTGTTCTTTGTCGTTTTGTGTTTTTTCAAGTGTAGTGTTGCGTTGAGTCGTGTTGTGATGCGATTTTTTATTTCGTTGTTTATCTTAGCTTCGTGTTGAAAGAAAACAGCTGTGAATAAAGTGTTTCGGTGTAGTCAAACCCTATTGTTGTGCTGTTTTATTCAAGCTGTGGTTATTGTTGAGAGGAAGAAAGAGAGAGAGAGAGAGAGAGAGAGAGAGAGGAGAGAGAGAGAGAGAGAGAGAGAGAGAGAGAGAGAGAGAGAGAGAGAGAGAGAATATGTATTTCGGAGGTGCCCTAATAGATATGCACTATACATACTTTGCTTAATCAAAGCCCGTGTCCTATGAAGATCGAAAATGTCTTATCTATGGTAGTAGGGTTTGGAGTTTAAAAAAAAGGTTTCATCTCATTCAACTAATTTCATATGTGTTCCACCAGATCTGACAGCTGTAATAATATCCTTTTTAAAAAAGAACACACCACTTCTTAAGCATTTAAAAATTTGTTGCCACACTTTTCATATGTATTAGTTATAATAACTGCATAATTCCTACCTTATCTAGCAAGCCAGATGCTTAAATTATACTTTGTCTAGCATATGTGTTTGGGGAAACCAGATTATATGAATAAATACATTCAATAAATTAAAACAAAGCAAGATAAACGGAACAATAAATAACTAATTACATGTAACTAAATGTAGAAAAGTGTTTGTTGTTTCAGATGTTTGAAACATCTAAAATATGTACATACATTATATCTTCGCTGGCCTTGCTGACTTCATGGATTCTCATGCCGCTGGACTCGGTGATATTGCCAGTGAGAGAAAGCTGGTGGTCTGCCCCTTTGTCTTTTGGTCTCAGTCTTACCTTGAAAGACAGTCTTCATAAAGTCAGTCTCTAGGTTTCATAGCACCTGGTCTCCATATCTTAATTTTCTTTCATTCATTAATGACATAAGTTTTCTTGCTGTTCCCAATTCGTTTAGAATGCTTTCATTTGTTCTTCTATCTGTCCAACTGACTCTGAGCAGCCACCTTAATAACCATGTCTCAGCTACTTCAATTCTTTTGTCATCATCTTTTCTTTGTGTCCAGGATTCGCAGCCATACAACTTGACGGGCTATACTAGACATTTCAATATTTTCATTTTCAGATGGAGAGGATGCTAACTATTGAGAAATTAACATATGACTCTGATATATTGTGTCTACAAAAAACTAAAACGCTCCAAGTAAAACCAATAGACTTCGAAGATTTCATAGTAATTCAGAAACGTGAAGTAGAGGATTGGCTATAGTCCTCAAAAAGAACCTAAAAGATAACGTGACCATATCAGACCTAGAACGATGGTGTACTCTTTCATATGAACTGCTGGGCATACGCCTAAAGTGACAAATGAAAAATAGAACTTTGTACCCATCAATGGTTATGTATACCCAGGAACCTGTACCTCAAAAACAACGTGGAACTGCCTAGAAGAAACTGTAGGAATTACTGTGGTATGTGGCGATCTCAAATGCAAGATCTGCAATGTGGGATCAGAATGGTACTAATACCCAGGGACATGCTCTGGAAGACACGCTGTGCGATATCCAGCGCACCCCAGTCACAACAACGTCACCAACCCATATGGGTGCAAGCCAAGGAGACACAGACTGTATCATTGATATAGCACTCATCTCTCCTAAACACATCTCACTAATGAGTGCAGAGACACTGAACACATGTGGCAGCGACCATCAACCAATGCTGTTCCTGTAAAAAGGAGACTACTTCATACTGAAAACTTTGTTTCTTGAAATGAATGAGATGGTTGTTTCACGAGGCTTGTGTAAAGTTTGTAGGAACATTTGTAATGATCCCACCATGAAATATATATCTTTTACATTTCATAGTGATTATATAATCCACTTTGGATTTACAGAACACGTCGAAAAGCGTGGTTGTTAGCGATCAGAAGAAAATAAACAAATAAACAATCAAACAAAAACAAACAATCAAATAAAAATAAAGGAAAAATATCCAAACCAAACTAGGAGTTTGATTTACTTTTCAAGCAACTATTCCGTTAAAGATGTGGGACTGGTTTCCATCAGTAGAGAGTACACATATACACATAACAGGGGTTTAGGAACTAGCAGGTCTGCACACACCTGCAGACATTTTATGAGTACTTTCAAAGTGAAAAAGTCAGGTGGAGAAACATATCTTTTATGTGTTTTATTTCTGAGTTAGGCTCTCTGAAAACAGAAGATTTCTTTCAATTCAAGTCAATTCAACCCTAAAAAAAAACAAGAAAAAAAAACCTACTGTATTATCTGTGGTAACAAAACAATGTACACAAATATATTATAAATACCATTGGTCATTGACTTCAACTGCATGCAGGCTATGAAGTAGTTTATTTGGCATGGTTTTTTTTTTTTAAGCATTGCCATTCTCTCTCTTTCTTTCTCTTTCTCTTTGTCTCTCTTTCTCTTCTCTCTCTCTCTCTCATTCTTTCTCTCCCCTTCTCTCTCCTCTCTCTCTCTCTCTCGTTCTTTCTCTCCCCTTCTCTCTCCCCCCTCTCTCTCTCTTTCTCTCTTTTTTTTGTTAGAGTGCTTCACACGTCCTTTCTTACTGGCCTATTATATGACAACGTGGCTGTGTGTACAATACACATAACCGATTGTATGTGATTCATTATACAAAAATGAGTAAACTGTTTTTTATTGTTTTCATCAATTGTTATGGCGTGTTTTGATTTCTCTGTTACCTAGTGTTTATGAATATTAGTAATGTATGTATCTGCATGCAGAGCATATCATAATCTGACAAATTTCAGAGATTACCCAGTTATCATTCATTTTGCTTTCTTATCTTTTGTCCAACCGATGTTCAGTTTCAGTATGAGTTCCTCAATGTAATGTCTACGTTCACAGAATAACTCCTACACACACCGATACTGATGATGCTTGGTGATGGACAAGATAAAAAAAATGACCATGGCATATGACTTAAGCCTGTACATAAATCCTGTGCGTTCATAAGGTCTTGAGATTTTACCTATCCTATAGGATTTATGTCTACATTTTGATCAGTCTGTTGAAGACAGTTTGAAGGGATGAAAATGGGGTTTTTTTTGAGAATGTTCATGCACATTTTTTCTTCTGATCAGAACAATATCATTAAGTTTTCCACTTTTCTTTGACAAAGTTCTCTATTTAAAATCCCCAAACTACTTGTTACCGAGTTTGGATCACATTGGTGGAGTCTTGTTCTAGATCTCTGAGTGTCAAGAATGTGTGTGTAGCCATGAATCCAGACATAATGAGTGCCTCCCCACCCCATCTGCCATCTTGCTGTTCCAACGATAACACCACAAACATTGACATGGAAGTTACCATTAGCACGGAGGTGGCAAAAGACGTCAAAAATAGAAGTTACTACTGAGAAAAAGAAACAAAGATCCAAACGATTATTAGAAACAGTTCAGGGAACATTATATGTTGAGTGAAGAACTGTAGCATCAGACCACTGTATCACCACTTTCCTTTGTATTGTATCTGTTACCTGCCATGTAGTTGTCATACTGATGTCGTATCACACAAGCAGTGCCGTTAGTAAGCGAAGTGAACTTTATCGACTACATCTTTCAGGCAAGTGTGGGAGACATACACATTTTGTTGTCTTCAGGTTTCTATTTACGAGTCGTATATTGATCTGTTTGACTGTATCTTTCACATGTAGTGGTGCATTGTGAAGGGAAAGTTGGAGTGGAATACTTAGTTCAGATGTATTATTACAACTTCAGAAAATTGTCTGGGATGGACACACACACACGCAGAAATACAAACATACCCACACCCACATCCACACCCACACACCCACACACCCACCCATATATATATATATATATATTATACATGTATATATATGTATATATATATATATATATATCTACACATATATATATATATATGTATGTATGTACATAAATATATATATACATATATATACAAACACATGGTTACCGCATTTAGAAGATTCCAGCGACGAAAACCTACTTGCACATTCAAGTCATCATTCTAAAAGTGTCTGTCACATACCTTACCCCATGATAAGATACATATAAATCATGTAAGCAGTGGCTTGAAATAATACAACACGTTATGAATCTATCAATACTAGATAACCTAGGACGATTTCCAGTGATTCATTTGTCAATCTCTAGGATATTGATTTCATGTATTAGAATCAGACAAATATCTGACGCCAAGTAAACAGGTACTAAAATATTACAAAATAGAAAAAAAAACGCTATGATATTAGAATGAATCGTGTATGGAACAATCAAACCTTGAATAAATATACGCTGAAATATACAGTGTAAACACACTTACATTATATATATATATATATATATATATATATATATATATGTATATATATATATATATATATATATATATATATATATATATATATATATAAAGAACACACACATAAGAACTCCCTTTTTCATGAAATTATAACCGACTACTCTTTGGAACTTTATCTGATAGATATAGAAACAAATCTGACCACAGCCATGCTTTATGCAAACTTTTGAAATGCAGAACATATCAATCCTCACCAGCGTTTAGAAAGCTGTGAGATTCGTACTCGTTTATATATTTAATTGCCAGTGTTGATGATGATGATGATGATGATGATGATGATGATGA
>JAPXFY010001278.1:12500-22500 GCA_030674185.1 Monoplex corrugatus | reverse complement strand
TATATATATGTATGTGTGTGTGTGTATGTATGTATGTGTATTTGTGTATATATGTACGTGTGTGTGCGTGCGTGCATGCGTGTGTGTGTGTGTGTGTGTGTGTGTGTGTGTGTGTGTGTTTGTCTGTGTAGCTCACAATGTTCACAGTGACTGACTCAAAAAAGAAACACCTAATTGTTCACCGATGCTATAAAATTGTTGCCATGATATTTGTTATAACGAAAATACACGTATGATTTATGACACTAACTCACAAAGGTGACAGTCACACAGCGAACACAGTGCAATAAAGCATCACCTATAATTGTGGGTCTGTCCGTCTGTCTGTAAAACTATTTGTGGAGCCAGTAAATGAAAACAGAAAAACGTGGAAGAAAACTCTGAGTAGGCCACTATAACCAGAAGGCTACGTTTGATGGCCTGAAGCTGCAAGGTCTTTATCGTATAGTTATCTTATCCGCATGGTCTGTACATAGTATTGTCATCCTATTTCATACTTGTCCAAACTTATTAAGCACTCAAGCTGCTGCATAGTCGTTAGGGAATTAAATATTATTCTGTGCTTGTCAATACGAGTTACGTATTCATGCTGACAGTCTGAAGAAAATTCCTTATCATTTCAAGCATATCAAAATAAATTAAGGGCTCACAAACTATTCACAATCACATAGTGAGGTGCAGCCAATACAAACAGTTCGTTCAGTCATAGATTGTAGATTGATTTTGTGGTGTGTATACAATCAGGAGTCAGACAGGGTTGTGTTTTGTCACCAAATCTGTTTTCACTATATAGCGAAAACATCATGAGAAACCTAGAAGAAGACCCTGGATTAAAGGTTGGAGGGAAAATGATAAACAACATTCGGTACGCAGATGACACCGTGCTAATACAGAAAATGAAAGGGACCTACAAATCCTTGTGAATATATACTAGAAACAGAAAGCAAAGGTAAGGGGTTGGAACTAAACAGCAGGACGACTGAAGTCATGGTAATCAGTAAAAAACATGAAATCCCCTCATGCAAAATAACAGCAAATGGCACAACCTCGACACAGGTTAATAAGTTCAAATACCTAGGAATGGTCATTTCATCAGATGGCAGATGCACATCGGAAATAGCTGGCAGAATCGGCCAAGCCAAAACAACATTTACGAAGATGACAAGCATTCTTACCAACAAATGCCTATCAATTAACATCAGAAAGAGAGTCTTGAATGTTATATAGAACCAATACTGTTGTACGGATGCGAGGCGTGGTTTCTCAGAAGAATGTTGAGAGTTCCATGAACAGCAAAGAAAGCAAACGAGACTGTCTTGATGGAGGCAGACACAAGTAGATCACTCTTAAGGAAGATTAGGAAAAGACAAGCAACATTATTAGGCCATTTTTATGAGGAAGGTGATTTGGAGCACCTGGTCACAACGGGAAAGCTGGAGGGAAAGAGATCACCAGGTAGACCCAGGTAGAGAATGCTGGACGGACTTGCAGAGTGGCTGGTGATGAAGAGGGTGGGGGAGATGCTGGGGGCAACGAGAGATAGAGATGGTTAGAAGTCCATGGTTGCCAATGCCATGCGGCAGGGCACCTGATGATGATGATGATGATGATGATACAATCAGGCAAAGAATGAAGGCACTGTTTGTTGTCAATATCATCTTCATCATCACAATCATCATCATCATCATCACAATCATCACAATCATCATCACCACCATGGATGATTCTAGGAGATAATACAAACATCAAATTAATTACATTCTTGATAAATAACAGATTTAAAAAATCTTTATTGATATCACAAACACTGTCAGCGCAGCCTACTACAGTGACCACAATCCTGTAATGGGAAGTTTTAGGCTAAAACGAAAGAAAAGAAAACAGACCAAAAGTAACATCAAATTAAATCTTGGACTCTTGAGGACAGATGAAATGACTTGTGAAACATTTAACGTATATGTTCAAAACAAATCCCGTGCTCTGGAGGACGTTGATGACAGTCAGAAACAATGGCCAAAGTGATAATTTTGATAAATGAAGCTTGTGAAGAAACCCCTAGAGTTGAAAGAAAAGCAAAATATAGCTGGATTACAAAAGAGATTATAGACTTAATGGAAGAACTGAGGAAGGTAAAAGGAAAAAAGGAAGAATACAAGAGAATAAACAAGGAAATCAGGAATAGGTGCAATGAAGCTAGGGAATCTGGCTGGAAACAAAGTACAAAGAAATAGAAGACCAACACAAATCTGATCCTCACGGTATGTACAGAAGAATAAAATGGAGAAATTGTCCAAAGAAAGAGACATGCACATCAACTGGCTGCTTAAATCGAAAGATGGTCCATTTATCATGGAAAAAAAGAAAATATTAGAGAGATGGGGAGAGTATATTAAAGACCTCTTCAATGATAACAGAAACAAACAACACATTAAAAGGACCACCCATAATGAAAGATGAAGATAGAGCAGCACTGAAAACGATGAAACTGGGAAAACCACAGGACCAAACAATATTACTACCAAAAAATTGAGGCCCTAGATGAATTTGGTATTGACAAAATAACAGTCATCCTAAACAACATTTATGACACCAGAAAAATTCCAAAGATATGTCAAAATCAATTTTCACTGCACTTACAAAGAAAACGAATGCGAACTCTATCGCGCAATCAGCTTGATGAATCATGTAACAAATGTCCTATTAAGAATAATGATGATGAGGACAAGGAATAAAGAGAAATAGCAAAAGAACAGTGTAGATTTGTCGAACAGAAAGAGCCTGTGAATGTCACATACATTCTAAGAACTATCTTATAGAGGTCAGTCAAGTTGAATAAGGACTTATATTTATGCTTTGTAGATTATACTAAGGTTTTTGATCAGGTATGACGTGAATAATTGATCAACCAACTAGAAAGGCTCTATACTGATGGAAAAAAATCAGAATAATCAGAAATACGTGTTGGAAACAACTTGCAGCAATGAAAATAGAAAACGACATAAGCTCTTCCCAAAATATTAAAAGAGGCGTCAGGCAGCGTTATATTCAGTCACAAGATTTGTGTTCATTTTACAGGCGAAACCATCATGAGCAAGCTAGAAGAATGCCCTGGGATAAAGGTTGGAGGAAAAATGATAAACAACATTCACTACGCAGATGACACCATGCTAATTGGACAATATGAAATATACCTACAAAACCTTACAAATATAATAGAAATAGAAATAGCCAAACTAAAGGGCTGAAGCTAAATAGCAAGAAGGCTCAAGTCATGGTGATCAGTAAAAAACAAGAAATCCCCTCACGCTAAATAACAGCAAGCAGCACAACTTTGAGACAAAAAGGTGAATTTAAATATCTGGGAATAGTCAACTCACCAGACGGTAGATGCACATCAGAAAAAGCCAGCAGAATAGGCCAAGCCAAAACAGCACTGAAGAAGATGAAAATCGTTCTTACCAACAAAAGCCTATCAATTATCATTAGGAAGAGAGTTCTTGGGTCTTGTATAGAACCAATACTGTTATACGACTGTGAGGCGTGGACAATCAACACGCAATGTCAGAACAAAATTGAGGCAACTGAAATGTGGTTTCTAAGAAGAATGTTGAGAGTTGCATGGTCAGCAAAGATAACAAATAAGGCAGTCTTGAAAGAAGCAGACACAATAAGGTCATTGATAAAGAAAATTAGAAAAAGACAAGCAACAGTTATAGGACATTTGTTTAGGAAAGAGAAATTAAAGAACCTGGTCACAACAGGAAAGCTAGAGGGAAAAAGAACACCAGGTAGATCCAGGGAGAAAATATTGGACGGACTTGCGGGATGGCTGATTACAGATAGGGTGGGAGATGTACTTGGCCATGATCGCCAACGCCATGTGGCAGGGCACGTGATGATGATGACAGCTATTAGCAGTTTAGGCTATAAGCATACCCACCATTGTCGTATAACAAGGATTGCTTTGTATAATTTATTAAAACTGTACATGCTCGATGTGTTCATTTTGCTTGTGTTAGGAAAAGTCGGGATGTCAGAATTTCATATTGAGGATGTTTACTACTCTAGCTGTTAATAGATTTTGCGTGTGGGTCATTCTGATTCCATATATACCTTTTACTAATCAATCCACACAATCTGTATTCTAAATGGCAATGTAACCAATGATTATTTTGAATAAACCTATACTGAAAACAGACACAACTACCACAATATTTTCAGTGTCCACTGACTGTATATTTCATAAAAAGCTGACTTACCTCCAGGAAAATGGGTAAAAGACATGTAACACACTTGATCATGACCATGCCCAACATCACAACAGGTGATTCTATCTCTTCAACTTACATTTATGACTTTGATTCCATGCCATTAACCACATTGATAGGACAAGTCTTGCTTATGTGTTCGACTTTCAATACTGTCCTGGGTGTGTTTGGCAACATGATGACTATCATTATTATTCATCGATTGCAAGAGAAACGTTCCTCCTTGGACCGTTATTTCCTGTGTTTAGCTGTGTCTGATCTCTGTTTTATTGTCTTAGGACCACTTCAGAGCTCGATCATAATCGTAACAGGGATTTTCTTTCCTGACCTTCATGACGTTATATGTCAAGCTGGAACTTTCCTCATATATACAGCTGCTAACTGCTCTGCCTGGCTTGTGGTGGTGATGGTCACACACAGGGCCATGTCTGTGTTGTGGCCACATCGTGTGAATGTGATATGTACAGCCAAGGCATCCTTGGCCATAATTGTGAGTGTCGTCATAGTTATCAGTATGGCTTGTTGTCATATTATTTCTGGACTTGAAATATCAGGTGGGTTTTGTACTTTCAAGAAATATTACCTGGCATTTTTTTTATTTACTTGTGGCCCCAAATCAACCTTGTAATATCTTCAGTACTACCGTTCATTTGTCTAATGACAAGCAAATCGTGCTTGTGGTAAAGTTAAGAACGTCAGTGACGGAAGCTGGTGATTCATTTGTTACTACACACGGACAGCAGGTCGACAGAGAGAAGAAAGTGAATTCCATCACTCTTACAGTTCTGGTTGTGTCTGTGTTCTTCATTGTCTTCACCCTGCCCCATGCCGTTTGGGATGTGATACTCCATTTGTTTATTGAGAGCAAGGAGGGAATGGAAGATAAAATATTAGGGATGTTTATAACGGATCTTGTCAGATGTATCGGCTATTTCAACTATTCATCGAACTTTTATCTGTACTGTCTGACAGGCAGCAGGTTCAGAAAGGAATTCCTAAAGCTGATGAGCAGTCTGTTTCCTTGTATCAGGTCTTCAAAAACACTAAGGAGTAGTGAAATCCGAATGATTCATGGTCAAAAAATTAGTTCGGCAATTATCCCGCCACGGAATGTGATGTAACAGTGGTGGACACACTGGTACCACCACCACCATTACCACCTACAATAACAAAAGCAACAACAGCAACAATAGCAATAAGAACAGGATTAGCGGCAGCAACGAAACTTTGACACAGCTCTTCAGAAAATGTTTTAATGTCCTTATTTATGTTTACGTTTGTTTCAGAGTTATTTTTTTCAAAATCCCTATAGGATGAATTGTGTAGAAAGATCAATGCCAGAGGCATATCATTAGATTATGAGCGTAAATGCAATGACAAACGTGCTTAATTTTCTTTTCCATTGTTTTTCAAGGAGATGCCTGTGTGTTTTAAAATGGGCGGGGATGCTATGATATACGTGCTTAATTTTCTTTTCCTTTTTTTTCAACAAGATGCCTGCATGTTTTAAAACGGATTTAGCTCTGATATCGTCTGTGCAGCCAGCTGGGTTTTATGCAATAAGAGTAAGTTTCATGTAATGTATTGTCATGTAAGAGGCAGTGATATTACTTTCTGCTGGATACCTTCTCATAGTTCTTTTCGTTATAATGATAAAGTTGACAGATTCAGACAATATCCAGCTTTCTCTCTCGTTGCTCGAGTTTTACACTTTAGTGGACACCTACGTCTGGAAGCAGTTCCAAGGAAAACAGAAAATGTATGATAAATGTCACATGAACTTTGAAGTTAGCAAAATACTTAAGCAGTTTCCTGCCAATACAGTTGTACAATCCATTATGTATAGATGGAAACTTGATGCATTCAAAACAAATACACCAAGAACATAGTGTGTCTGTGTGGAAAGAAGATAACACATAGTCATATTCGTCAACAGGGTAAAAACGACATATTCTTACAGTATCTATGAGGACTGTTTCTGAAATATTTGCCTCATCATCTATAAAATGTTATTTCACTTGTTCACTGTTATGGTTAGTCAATTCTTAGTTTTAATTTTCATTTGTTTCTTCAAGATATTTATTAATTTTGTTTGTTTAGATCATTATGTATGGTAACGTTATTTGTTAGTTTTACCTTCCCCACCTCGAAACAGTTGTTTTCTTGATCATCTTTTCTCAAGATCAAAATTGACAATTTTCAAATATTCTCTTCACTCCTCCTCTATCCCCCCCTTTTTTTGTCTAAAATCATGTTAGATCATAGACATCTAATCAAAGACCACACACACACACACACACACACACACACACACACACACACACACACACACACACACACACACACACACACACACAAACATAAACACACTTATTCTGTCACTGTGGATTTACAGCTGCTTCATTCACTGTCAGTTTTCAGTGAGACAAAGGAGCAGTGAGAAAAAGCACCGTCAGGCCACCCACTGGAGGAGACTATACGTTTGTCAGGTTACTTTGTTGGTGTCCTGTAGTCTTTTGTGATTTAAAATGGCATGGACTGCATAATGAAATGTAATATCCACAGCAAACGTTAACTCAAATCGCATCGTATGGTTGGATACAGTGTGGAAGTTTCCTGTCAAAAGATGGACAAAAACTTAAAAGAACTGACTCATCACAGGCAAGGGCAACTACTTTTGTGATGAAGTAGCCCCCTTTCACCTTCGAAATAGTATTTGAGTGTATTACTGACAGTTGTAGACGGTTACTATATTTGACAAGCAGACACGGAAGTGTCGACAAAGCGAAACAACCAACATTTGAGCCGTCCCTTTAAAGAGTGAATCGTAAAGAATGTATTTTTTACTTGTGCATTTTCCTATTCAGTAAATTATCTTCAGAAAGTATGTCATGGAATCTGGCTTTGGATATGAAAAATATGTGGATTGAGCAGTTTGGTATCAATCAAAAACAAAGAAACAAACAGCAGCAGCAACAACAAAAACATTTTTCCAGTTACTGATCAAATTTGCAGTGAGGTAACTATCACAGAAACGACTCATGTAGAAACAGGCCCATACATGTACTTCAGTCTGAGCCAAGATGTTGATAATGTCTGGTAAGGCAGACGAACTAGCCTGTAGTGAAAGCTTAGGATTAATCAAGTAGAAACAGGCCCTTACCGGTACTTCAGTGTGAAAAATGAAGTGGACAGTATCTGGCCAACCAGACAAACTAGCCTCTCAACTGATGGCTTAGGATCGGGCAGCACAGCTGTTCTCACACTTGTGTAAACTGTAAACGAGACATTTAACCAGTAGAGCCAGTTTTACACGCAGATGTGTTGGGGATGTGTTCGAGGATCGCCACAGTGGAAGAGAGCAGTCCATTGTTTCAGTGGACAGGGTCTGGCCTGCACTTGTCCACGTCAGCCCCTCCTTCTTGCACTCTCAAGTTGAGGAACTTTCTTGAAAGTCGTCTTAAGATACGTGGGGTCAGAGCCCCAGCGTGTTCTGATTCACGCTCTATAAATGAAAAGGGAAAATAACACAGAAAAAAGAGAGACACAGAGAGACGGAACGGTCAGTCAGTCACGGTTGTGTTAGGAGATGGGCCACACAACTTGGCAGAGGTGCTGAGCCTTTGCCAGAAACATGTAGTGAAGGTACGTTGATGTTTTATTTCAGTGCAGAGTTTTGGAGCTGATCGGCAAAGAAGTAGGATTGCTTTAGGACGTAGGCAATTAAGAATAAGAGGAAGAATGATTATACTTTTAAGTTGAACATGCTTGATTAAAGAAACTATAACGACTTACAATGCTATGTGTGGACTGCTTTTGAAAGTTATTGCTAGTGTGCTTAGTGCTTTTCTACTCGTTTCTCTCCTTTTATGGTTGTTGTGTGTGATCTCTATATAGAAAGGAAATTCCACGCAACTATTGCAAGAAGGAATATTTGAGTTGGGTTGTCTATAACAGGAAGATGAATTGGGGATGTATATTTATATAACAAAGTGTTTCTCTATTTAGAAGTCACACACACAACAAGGAAGGAGAGTGATGAGAAGAAATGCACTAACCACACTAGACATGATTCTCATAAGCAGTCCACACATAGATTAATAACTACTGTTCGGGGGCCCTAATATTCCTAAAATCCTAAGATGCACTACGAATCATCAGGACTTGCATATCACTAGAATGCTGAACACTTCCTTATGTCCTACTCTATTCCCTCTCTCTTTGCTTCATGGAAAATCAAACATACTACACCTACTTCTATCCCTACCCTAACGAAAGTATAGAATGAGACGTGGGATTACATACCTCTAAGATAGGTTGGAAGGTCTCTCGCTCACTGACTCAATGGCTGACTCCAGACTCGCTGCTTCTCTCAAGGTTCTCTCTAGGTTCTCGGATCCACCCTGGGTGGCAATCGAATGGGTGAATTCCTATAGTGATTGACTTTCTGGCTTTTATACAGTGCGTTTCTGTTGTTTCTGTCACAAAACCTTCCCATCTGTCTTTCATTGGACATCGAAATTTGAATAACTAACCTGTCTTTCATTGGACATCGAAATTTGAATAACCAAGCAATCTTTGGCACCTGGCAGCCCTGGACTTTTCGCTTGGACGTTGGTATTTGCTGAAACCTTTTGTGTACTAGATAACCTACCATCTATAGTTGGATAAGACCAATGTGAGCGTTAGATCCTGCTCAGTGGAAAATGTTGAGTAGCCAGTTAAATCATGGATGGCGTGCTCTTCATTACGCAAACCTTACGTACCCGTGTAAGATAGGGCTTGAATATTCTCCCCCCCCCCCCCCCCTTAGAGGTCGGTGGAAAACGCCGAGTAACCAGTTAAATCATGGATGGCGTGATCTTCATTACGCAAACCTTACGTACCTGTGTAACGATACAGTCTGAGGGGGACTAGGTCGGTGGAAAATGTTGAGTAACCAGTCCAATCATGGATGGTGTGATCTTCATTACACAAACCTTACTTACCCGTCTAACAATACGGTCTGAGGGGGACCCTGTGATACAACCATCCCCCACATTCCAGAACATCACCCAAAATCCATCCCATGATACATGACCACCCCAAACACCTTCCGTGATATAACAATGGAAATCTCAATGAATTGCTCTTTGTTTTGGTAGAATGATAGATCCGGTGATCTGCTTCCAGCGAATTTTATTGGTTATCACAGCTAAGATATTGTTTTAATGATATATGTTTGTATATAGCTAAATATTTGCGTTTCCTGGCAACTACCAGACAGCTGTATTTCCGATGAATTGATAAGACACTCATATTATCTTTTATTTTTCTTGCATACAAGGAAATGGCCAAAACCAAGGTTCAGTTTTGACAGACCAAAGTTAAGAAATGCAGTATCTGAGAAAGAACGTTTTAAGAATTTTAAATGTCAAATTAACAATCTTCCTGCCAGAAATATAAGGCAAAAGAAGAAGATGAAGACGGAGATGTAATGATGATGAGACTAGCTTCCATTCAAAAAGGAATTGAACTGCAAATCTTAAATCTGAGACTTCTATATGAGAACCAGACCAAAAAAAATCATCCTCCAAAATCCATCATGTTGTCATTCTTCAAGCAGCATTTCGCAGGATACGCATGAGGAAGCCTATCGCCACCATGACGTGGCATATCATATAAAACTTAATATTATTGAACAAAATCTGTACAAGAATGTGTCTGTGGTCTCAGTCTGATTGCTGTGTTGT
>JAPXFY010001278.1:0-7500 GCA_030674185.1 Monoplex corrugatus | reverse complement strand
CTGTCACTCTTTTTGGTTGAAGTTTTAGGTGGGGTTTTGTACATTGAGGAAGTTTACCTGGTTTTAGTAAACGTTTGGTCCAATTTACTTGTACTTCTGTGGCCATTGCCTTTCTTGTTTGATGTTGCGTTAACATCGTGCTGGGGAAAGTTAAGAACGTCGTTCGTGGAAAAGGGAAGTTGGTGAACAGTTTGTTACTACAGACAGACAAAGAATTGAAAGAAAGAGAAAAATAAACTCCATCACTCTGACAGGTCTGGTTGTGTCTGTCGCCTTCATGGTCTTCACCTTGCCTTATGACATCTGTATGTAATACAGGAGTCACTTGTTGAGAGCAATGAGGGGAATTGAAGGTGAAATATTAATTGAGCTTTACAACTAGTCTTTTTACATGTATGGACGAATTTCAACTATTCCATGAACTTTTATCTGTACTGTTTGACAGGCATGAGGTTTAGAAAAGAGTTCTTAAAGCTGATGGCAGTCTGCTTCCTTGTATCAGGAGAAACAAATTCTGACTCATTCATGGTCAAATATTTAGTTGGGCATTGATCCAGCAACAGAAAGCGATGTAACAGTAGCAGAAACACACTACACCACCACCACCATTGTTACAATAACAAAAGTAACAATGGCAACAATAGCAATAACAAAAACAGTAGCAGCAATATCATTACTTTGACACAGCTCTTAAGATATAACGCTTTTAACACTCTCAGCGTGGTTCTCTTTTAACCACTTGTGTGTATAGATAACGGTTTGCAGTCACATTTTATTTAACATGATTATTTTTCTTAAAACTTTTGTTCTACACACAGACACGGACATAGACATAGGCAGACAGAGAGAGAGAGACTGATTGGCAGACAGACAGACACACACACACACACACACAGACACAGACACACACACCTCACACACACACACTCTCTCTTTCTCTCTCTCACACACACACTCACACACACATAACACACACTTAGAACAAATGTACACAATGCATTTCACGAATGCAAAGACGCATAAAAACATACATGTCCACAACACACACATGAAACAAAAACAAAAACACACATAAAAAAACCACATACACAGACATAACAGTAACACACGCACGCATACACAAAATGCAAAAACACAAAAACAAAAACAAAACACACACACACACACATACCTGTGCATCATCATCATCATGTGCCCTGTGGCATGGCAGTGGTGATCATGGCCCTCCGTATGCATCTATCCCAAGTCGCCACAAGAACATTCCTCATAAAATGGCCATGGCCTATAAATGATGCTTGTCTTTTCCTAATCTTCGTTCTGAATGATCTTCTTGTGTCTGCCTCCATCAAGACTGTCTTCTTTGTTTTCTTTTCTAATCCATGGGACTCTAACATTTTTCTCAGAAACCACATTTGCTGCCTCAATCTTTTTCTGACTTTGCGTGTTGACTGTGCCGCCTCACAACCGTATAGCATTTATCGGTTCTATATAACATTGAAGAACTTCTTCCTGAAGTTAAAAGATAAGCATTTTTTGGTAAGAATGCTTTTCATCTTCTTGAATGCTGTTTTGGTTGGCCGATTCATACCTCACCACCACCACCATCCTCTCTCTCTCTCTCTCTCTCTACTCTTCTCTCTCTCTCACTCGCTTTTGTGTGTATGTGTTGTGTAAAACTGTAAATACATATATATGTACAATGATATCTATTATATATACATTTACATATTGTACAGACACACTACACACACCACATACACACGCACACACAGCACAACACACACCACACGCGCAACACACACACACAACATGCGCACACAGCGAGTACATGATATATTTTCTTTATCACTTTATGTATTGAGAAGCTTAACAAATTGACAAAACACACAATACATTATTCGTTTTTGAATAGTTTACAATTTGATAAGGCCTGTAAGTTGTTGGTGGGGGTGTAATGTTGTTATGTAATATAATGCTATATAGCGTTTGTATGTCAAAATGTTTGTGCAACGTAGTGTTATGTGTTGCCATGTCATGTGATGTAACTTAATGATATGTAGCGTTATTCAGTTACACGTAAAACCCCTCGGGGATGCCAGAGGCTCTTTCAATAAAAGCACTATCCCTACCATCAGAATCTGGCTAGAATTCCTTCTTTTGTCACTTACTTTGTTTCTGTCTTTCTCCTTTGCTTTCTGTCATCTCTCCTTATCATTTTTCTTTGCTTTGCTGGTCCATTGACACGCATGTGTCTAAGAAAGCTGTGCATATGATTGGGTATGTGCATTGACTGCATTTTAGGCTGTAAGAAAATGTGATGTGCGGGAGGATCTGAGATAACTGAGACCAGAGTTTATTACTGTTTTTTTTTTTTTTTTTTATTGTCCTTACTTATGTCTACTGAAAACAGTCATGACATCACAATTAACAAAGTTCCTTTAGAAAATGTGAAGGATTTCAAATATCCTGGCTCAATAAAAACAACACAACAACTTCTGGGAAGGCAGAGGCATACCAAATGGCCTAAAAAGTTAGACTTCTAATATATTTGAACTAGCCAGTCATAATTTCTGGCTGCGAAGGCTCTGAAAAAACTGATTGCAGAAGAATTGAGGCCAAATAATGTGGTTTTATTGGGGACCACAACGTATCAAAAAGGCAGACAGAAGAACTGATGAACATGTCCTGGAAGAACTTGATACCACCAAAAACTACTACTAGACAACACGAGAAGACTAAAACTACACTGGCCATGTGTCACGCAACAAGAAAAAGGACCTCATGGCAACCATCTTTCAAGGAAAAACAGTGAAAAGAAGAAAGGCAGACCTCCAATCTCAATATCGAGTACATAACCAACATTAATGGACTAAATTTCAAAAAATTGTCCACAAAAGTCAAGACTGAGCAGCCTGGAGAGAGATGGTGGTGTCCAGATGTGCAGCAGCCAACACTGAATCCAGTGACGGATAGGTGGGAGAGGTGACTTATGTTTACATTTGTATTCAGGGTTGTACTTTCAAAATTATTCTGATGATAAACTGGGTAGAACGGTCAAAACCAGGGACAAGCCTTTTGATTATGGAAGGAAAAACATTGATTTGTGTGCTGAATTTTCTTTTCCTGATTTTGTGTTCAATTAAGTGTTCTGTACGTTTTGATATTGCTATAGCCACGAAATGGTTCTGCGCAGTCATCTGGGCTATAAACCGTAACTTTCATATGATATATTGTCATGCAATGCAATGTAGTGTCATGAAATGTAATGTAACAACGTACCATATAATATCATCTGTGAGGGTAATCCGCAGCACTGTTTCTGGCGACTGTTATCAGTGGTCAAGGACTGCAGCCTGTTAACTTCCACTGACTCTTATGACACCATCTGACTCGTGTCCTTAAAACTGTTGCTACAATGAAATAAGCTACAGTAGAAAGGTTTACAAGATATATTTTCAAACCTGAACATCCTACAATGATAAGATGTTAAGAATCCCAAAGACACAGCATAGTAAAATCTCAGGGGAAAACCAGTATTCTGATTTTTAAAAACTTACTTCCAGGAAACATTCAGAAGACATTAGGAAACCATCTGGCCATTTACAGAGAAACCCTATCATCACTCAACCACCACTAAAAGATGAGTCATGGGGAATGGCGTTAGCTACATGACAAATCACTTTTTGATTTACTTAAACATGTGTTTATTGACGAATTATGTCCTGCTGAAACCATTTTCGGTTTAAACATGTGTTATTTAATAATGTGTTGCATGGAAACATTTTTCGTCTAATCGGAAAACGTGTGTTTGATACCTGTTTGATACTTGTTTCTATTCACATCAATTTTTCACATTAAGCACGTGCTTACAGTCACTCAAATGTGCACTATACAAATCATTATCAATTTCAACACGCGCTGACGCACACTCACTTACACTCATAATAAACCCGAAACAGACAATTCATCAAATCCACAACAACTGAGACAGAAAGTGAAATGACAGAAACATACGTTATGACACTTCACATCCTTGTTTCTTGTACATGGCTGTTGCATTTTATATCCAGTATAGAGGTGGCTCAATGCTAATAGAATAAAAGTATTTCCCTAGGAAACAACAGACCATGTGCAGATTCGCTATGAAGAGTACTTTTCTACCCACTCTACCAGACCAGATTAGTGGTCTGGATGCTAGTCTTTCAAATGAAACGATAAAGTAAGACTCCATGCACAGCACATGTGACAAGATAGATAACAACAACCAGATTGTTTTTCTCTTGAATAGACGAACATGACTGTCAGGTAAGTTTATGTCGAACTTCCAACTCAATGACCCCGGGATCGCTATTTTTCCAAGTCCAGCAAGGGAACAGATCTGCCAGTGCCTAAGTGCGCTTCATGTGTAAGCACATAAAATAGTAAATAAGCATGTCAAACGTCCTGTGAGCCATGTCAATGTTTGGTGACTTCTGAAAACATGTGTAAACAAAACATTGGCGTCCACCAGCGGTTCAGAATGTTTCAGTCAGAGTTTCCCAAGATAATGTCTCCATGCTGGGAATAAATTCCACATGCATTGATGCCACTGTTTGACATGTGATGTAGAAGAGCCAAAGTAATTATGACATAACCCAAATCTGCATGGAAGGCATATGTGCTGGCAAAGTCTTGAGGTACTACCTAGCGTGTAGGTTTCATACAGTCTGCATAACAACAGTAGAATGTTGTCAGCTCATCTAACAGCTTGAGTCTCAGTGCTGTATTAAAAAATCTGATCAACTGTAATGTACTCTGTGTCCAAACGAGTCTGGAGAATGGCGTCATACAAGAATGGTTTATAATGATAATGATAAAGATATAGTGTTGTGATGAAAATCCACTTTAATGGGTCAGTAAACACACAGGTAGGTCAATGGAATGACAGTGTATCAGCGTCTTTTTCTTTCAAACGATGAACTAATTCATTATCCACACAGTTTAGCCACGATAACACTCCCGTATTGGCAAATTATTTAAAGCTTATCATCATTATTTTTATTAGTTGTTGTTGTTCTAATAGTAGTAGTAGTGTAGAAGTAGTAGTATAGTAGTAGTAGTAGTAGTAGTACTAGTAATGGTAGTAGTGTTATCATTATTATTATTATATTATTATTATTATTATCATAAATATTATTATCATTATAATAATTATCATGAACGTTAATTGTATAATGCTAATCACCAAAATCATTTGCACTCACTTCACGTTACACATTATCAGACGTTTCAGTGGGGCATGGAAAACTCAAGTCGTCAGATGAGTGACCACACACCACTATTTTGTTGGATCCCACCACCGAGACTGAGATGTAGATTCTGATCACTGGGCTACACAGGATCTCCATACTTTGAGCCCAGGCCTGCACCCTGGAGATGCCAATTCAGCCTCAACCTGCTGAGTACAAGACAAGGAAGCTGGCAGTCTACAGGTGACGAGCCCCTCCTGACGTAAGAAAAGGGCGCCACGAGTCAGCTTAACAGTGGTGGAATGGGGGGGGGGGGGGGGTCGAAGTCCCATCATTTGACTGCAGCCTGTTTTAAGCTGGGCAAGCCTCCAATCAGAAAGTCTCAGCCAGCTAAGATCTGCCTATTCCTGTGTGTATCTGGGGCTTGGTGCACTACTATAGCCATGACAAGCAGAAAAAGCCTTGCACCAGGCAAACAAAACAATAATGTATATGATTCCAGCTCATATTATAGCTAGTTAGAAAGTGTGCACTATGTGCACAGGAATCTCTGATGACTTTCGTGTGGTGGATGAAGCCATTAACACAGCCACCATTGATAAAAAGAGCTCACCAGACTGCTCCTCACCACCAAGAACATACAGCAGGCTGCAGTTGAGCTTTTATCATATCGCTCTGAGCGTCTCCTGTTCATCCATCTGAACACTGCTGCCATCCTATCAACAACCTCGGCGTCTTTGCATTTATTCTTGCTGCATCAGCAGAAGCAAAGGATTAGTTCATTAGACAGCTCATTCCATGCTGACATGAAGGGAACAGTCCTACATGATGGATTTTCATCATATTAGTTCTTCGTGTGCGCAGAGTCAAGCCAGGCTGAGTGATAGCTCAGACCCTCTTTGGGATCTTCTTTTCCTTTCTCATGAAGGATACTTTCGACTGTCCATTGATGGCGTCTATCTGTACACTGATTTGATGGGAATTGTTTAACCCGGCGTGACTGCGCTTGGAGATCAAGGTCAGGACAGTACTCATCAGGGCAATGCTCTTCGCCCAGGATGCCTTTTTATAGACTGGATGATGGTTTTACTGACGCGTGCAAGCAGCTTCGACTCATTATCAGCCTGAAGAAGATGGACGTCGACGCACAAGATGTCATCACTCCTAATTTATCACAATCCACAGCGTTATCCTTGAAGGTTTAACTACCTGGGGTCGAATAGCAGCAACACCATATCGTTTGATGTTTAACTCGACCCATGGCTTGGGAAAGCAAACACCACCATGGCTAGACTGACAATTAGAAAACAGAGTGCTGACAGACACACTAAGACCCGAGTGTACCAGGCCCTGTATCCTCGGCAACTTACTGTATAGAAGCAAAACCTGGAATATCTACATGAGTCAGAACTTTGTTTAACTCGTTCATATGCAGGGGCTCAAACACATCTTTGGAATCAGCTGACAGGACTGCATTCCACACCAAGACATCCTGAAGTGCGCCAAGATCCCCAGCATGTACTCCCTGCCGAGCCACTGCCCCCAACGATGGTTGGTACATGTTTGTGCATAGAGAATAGAAGCCTGCCAAAAGACGTCCGATAAGGACAGTCAGTCCAAGGTGCCAGAAGAGTCGGCCGCCCCTACTCTGTTTCAAGGACGCCAGCAAAAGAGACCTGAGGGCCTTCAGCATCTCCACAGACAGCTGGATAGCTCAGGCCACAGATTGCGCTGCTTGGCGTCATTCTGTCTACAATAGCATCACAAAGTCAGACAGGATGAGACACCAGCTCTCGGCAGATAGGAGATAATGGGGAAGTGTGTTGCATAAATTCCTTGAAATCCAGGCCTCCCCCTTCATCTGCACCGACTGCCACTCACGCATCAGCCTGCAAAGCCGTAGTAGACGGTGCCAAGACCCACCCAACAGATGGCATTCAAGAAGTGCGAATTGAGCATGGTCTTAGGACACTGAGATGGCAGTGATGATGAAGGGCATCGACTGATTTCATTGACTTGTTTAGTCTTTGCCTTTGTCTTTTCTGACAGTATTAGTTCGACTGTTTCATGATGAAATTGCTATGTTTGATCAGTAACCTTATGGATCTGAAAGTCATGAAATAGGCGCCATCGTTGTTATGTGAGCATAGATGGGACGTTATTCTCGTGTATATAGAAATAAAAACAAGTTCCAGCCAGGAATGGTACCAATCATAGACTGATAAGTTTTGCAGTGTGTGTTTGGTGGTCTCTTTAATCTTCAGTGCAATGC
>JAPXFY010001277.1:32500-38442 GCA_030674185.1 Monoplex corrugatus | reverse complement strand
ACAGTAGTAGCAGTAATGGTAATAGTAGTAGCAGTAATGGTAACAGTAGTAGCAGTAATGGTAACAGTAGTAGCAGTAATGGTAACAGTAGTAGCAGTAATGGTAACAGTAGTAGCAGTAATGGTAATAGTAGTAGCAGTAATGGTAACAGTAGTAGCAGTAATGGTAACAGTAGTAGCAGTAATGGTAACAGTAGTAGCAGTAATGGTAATAGTAGTAGCAGCAATGGTAATAGTAGTAGCAGCAGCAGTAGTTGTAGTTGTTGTAGTAGTAGTAGTAATGGTAATAGTAGTAGCAGTAATGGTAATAGTAGTAGCAGCAGCAGTAGTTGTAGTTGTTGTAGTAGTAGTAGTAATGGCAATAGTAGTAGCAGTAATGGTAATAGTAGTAGCAGCAGCAGTAGTTGTAGTTGTTGTAGTAGTAGCAGTAATGGTAACAGTAGTAGCAGTAATGGTAATAGTAGTAGCAGCAGCAGTAGTTGTAGTTGTTGTAGTAGTAGTAGTAATGGTAATAGTAGTAGCAGCAATGGTAATAGTAGTAGCAACAGCAGTAGTTGTAGTTGTAATAGTAGTAGTAGTAATGGTAGTAGGAGTAGCAGCAATGGTAATAGTAGTAGCAACAGCAGTAGTTGTAGTTGTAATAGTAGTAGTAGTAATTGTAGTAGTAGTAGCAGTAATGGTAATAGAAGTAGCAGCAGCAGTAGTTGTAGTAGTAGCAGCAACAGTGTAGTGGTAATAGTAGTAGCAGTGGCAAGCAGCAGTGGCAGTAGTAATCGCAGTTGAAGTAATAGTAGTAGTAATAGCAGTAGTAATAGTAGTAGTAGCAGCAGTAGTAGTAGTAATAGTAATAGTAGTCAGCAGCAGCATATGTAGTAGTAGTAGCAGCAGCAGTAGTAGTAACAGTAGTACTAGTGATAATAGCAGTAATAGTTGTAGTAGTAGTAGTAGCAGCAGCAGCAGTAGTAGCAGCAGCAGCAGCAGTAGTGATAGCAGCAGCAGTAATAGTAACAGTAGTTGTAGTAGTAGCAACAGCAGTGCAGTAGTAGTTGTAGCAGTGACAAGCAGCAGCAGTAGTAATAGTAGCAGCACAGCAACAGTAGTAGTAGTAGTTGTAGCAGCAGCAGCAGCAGCAGCAGCAGTAGTAGTAGTAGTAGTAGTAGTAGTAGTAGTAGTAGCAGCAGCAGCAGTAGTAGTAGTAGTAGTAGCAGCAGCAGCAACAGTAGCAGTAGTAGTAGTAGCAGCAGCCGCAGAAGCAACAGAAGTAGTAGTAGCAGCAGCAGCAGTAATCGTACTCGTAGTAGTACTAGTAGTAGTAGTAGTAGAAGTAGTAGTAGTAGTGGTGGTGGTGGTTCCCGCTGTGTCTGGTGCCCTTATATGTGTCTGGAGACTGAAAGAGATGCGTGCGTCCTGGAACCGGTTTCTGGCCCGCAATGATCAAGGGACTGGGGGTGGAGGGGGGGAGGAGGAGGAAATCGGTGGGGGGAGGGGGTAAGGGGGGAGGGGATAGAAACCAGAAAGCAAATAGGGTTCTTTCACTTCGCGTGAGAAGACTGGACGGTCCTTGTCTCATTACGACTTCATTTGCCAGAAAGATGGATTCGTGTTCTATTTCTGCGTGGCGTGTTTTGCGGAATGAGTATTGCATCGTTCATAAACACAAGTAGACATGTCTTTGGTCACCAGCCTATTGTCTGGGATAGGGAACGTCTCGGGTTATGTCTGAGGTCTGGTTGTTTTTGTCATGGTGTCATTTCTGTGAATACCACCAGCAAACCTCCGACTTAAACAAACAAAAAACAAACAAACAAAAAAAACGAAAAAGAAAGAAAGAAAAAAAAAGATAAAAGAAAGAAAAAAGCAAACCAACACCAAAAAACATGTAAATCATCATCATCATCAAGTGCCTTGCCGCATGGCGTTGACGATCGTGGCCTTCCATCTGTTTCTATCCCTTGTTGCCGCAAGCATCTCTTCCACCCTCTCTGTCTTCAGCCACTCTGCACGTCCGGCCAATATTTTCTCCCTGGGTCTACCTGGTGTTCTCTTTCCCTTCAGCTTTCCTGTTGTGACCAGGTGCTCCAATTCCCCTTTCCTCATAAAATGGCCAATAAATGTTGCCTGTCTTTTCCTAATCTTCCGCATAAATGATCTACTTGTGTGTCTGCCTCCATCAACACTGTCTCGTTTGTTTTCTTTGCTGTCCATGTAACTCTCAACATTTTTCTTAGAAACCACATCTCGGCTGCCTCAATCTTGTTCTGGCTTTGCTTCTTGACTGTCCACGCCTCACAACCGTATAACGTTATCGGTTCTATATAACATTCAAGACCTCTCTTCCAGTAAATCATAGAAACCAAAATTGTTTTACTGAGTATATTTTCCTTTCGTTTCCTTTCCAATTTTCTGCTGGGTTTCGTTTTTTTTTTTTTTTTTCTTCTGTCGTTGTAAATTTAACCCTTTGGCTCCCGCACACTGTCCACCAGCATCTTGTATCGTCAGCCAAGCTAACAAAGCAAAAACTTAAATCCTTTGACTCCCTCACCCTTTCCACCAGCTTCCTGCAGGAAGCTGGTGGAAAGAGTGAGGGAGTCAAAGGGTTAAGTTTTTGCAGTTGGTAGATAGGGTGCGGGAGTCAAAGGGTTAAACAAACAGTGCGTGTGTTCACGCCGATTTATCCATGCGGTCGATTCCGTTTTCTTGGGCCAATTCCATCGATCATGTTCATGTCTATTGATCAAACACAACATTTTGTTGGCACGGTTGATATCGATATTTGGCCATTGTGATATGAAATGTGATTATTACTGTGAAAGATTTTCATCACTTTTCCTCGTGATGTATAATTCTGTCATGTGGTTCTGTATGAATCAGAAATGTCTGTAATTTTGTCTGTTTGTATATAGAACACACACACACACACACACACACACACACACACACACACACACACACACACACACACACACACACACACACACACACACACACACACACACACACACAACACACACACACACACACACACAACACACAACACACACACACACACACACACACACACACACACACACACACACACACACACACACACACACACACACACACACACACACACACAAACCCATGCAAGTGCGGGGTTAGTGGTAATAGGGGTGTGGGTTGGAGGTTGGGTGTTTGTAGTGGAAATTGTAAGCCCGTCTGTCTTCGTATTTGGACTGTTATTGCTACCACATGACGTATCTTGGTCAGAATGTCCACTGCTTGACTCAAGCGTTTGACCGACGACAATGCAGTAATATTTTTCTGTGCGTGTGTGTTCGCCTGCGCGCTTGTGTGTGTGTGTGTGTGTGTGTGTGTGTGTGTGTGTGTGTGTGTGTGTGTGTGTGCTTGTGTGTGTGTGTGTGTGTGTGTATTTGTGTGCGTGTGTGCGTGTGTGTGCGTGTATCTGTCTGTCTGTCTGTCTATCTGTCTGCGTCTGTGTGTGTGTGTGTGTCCGTGTGCGCACGCTCGTGTGTTTGTGTGTATGTGAGAGCCAGAGATAAATAGACAGACAGACACACAGACACACAGACACACAGACACACAGACACACAAACAACAAGAACACATTTTATTTACGGAGGTCTGAAATAAGCAGTAATGGATGCTTCTTTTCAACAAGTCCTTGTCCAAAGAGAATGTACATTACAAACGAATTATACCTGACATAACGTCATTATTGTAACATTTACAACATACAAATAAAATATCAGTAACAGTACAGGTTAAAGATAATATTTTATAAATTTTCATACTTAGTAGTTTAAAGATTTTCAAAGACTATATTAGAGACTGATTTGATTGTTAAGACAAGGAGAAGAGCGAATTCATTTATGATATCTATCATATATCTCTTAATAGATATTGTGATCTACGACATTCTCACATGTTTCCTGGAAGTGTGTTTCAGAAAGGATCATCCCTGTACAATGTACATGAAGCTGGGTCGAAAAAGGTTAGTTCTTCGGATGAGGACATTTATTTTTCTACTGTGGCGTGTATAATTTATAAAGAAGGTATCGGTCATGTTTTCTTAAGCATGTCTATTCATTATTATATTTTTGTAACATTCCTTCGTTATAATTGTGGTCTCAGTTTAAATGGTAACATCTTTAATACCTCATAGTTTGAGTCTAACATGCAAGTAGATTTCAAGAGATTGAATTCTAAAACTGTTTTCGTAAATCAGTGAGAGGTTTAATGATCTTTTCACAGACTGAATCCCAAAAAGAGTGGCCCTGGTGACGTTGATCCTACGTCAGTCTTTCCGACTTCACAACACACCACCAGCCGCAAATAATTCAGTCAAAACCCCTTTGTCAAAAATCCCACGACAGCCAGAGATGTGAAGCCGCAATAAAGCCACCCACCCAGAGAAGACCCTGCACTGCTGCACTTCAGTGAAGTTCAACAGTGGGGCCTGTTCTGATTCGACTTACTGAG
Source organism: Monoplex corrugatus (assembly GCA_030674185.1). Lineage (NCBI taxonomy): Eukaryota > Metazoa > Mollusca > Gastropoda > Littorinimorpha > Ranellidae > Monoplex > Monoplex corrugatus. The sequence goes on along the minus strand of JAPXFY010001277.1, from coordinate 33,961 downwards.
AATAATGCCTACTAAGCCGATACTAACGACTGTAATCTCTCAGTCACGGAGACAGACTGAATGGCAGACTCCCGGTATGGACAGCACCTCATCCTTTCAACGACAATTCTCACCCACCCACCACCGCCCATGAACCACTAACATCAAACATGCCAACCTGATTCCAACTCAGGCATGGTGGCGATACAACAAAGAATCAGACAAAAACACGTAAATAGAATCAGAACGTGTACTTAATACAACCAGACAAGACAGGCGCAAATTTCCGGCCAACTGGCCTTTGGCAAGCGTAAGATCACAAACAAACAAACAAACAAACACCAGATACAAAAATTAGGAGACAAAGACTGAAAAACTTCCCTGCTGCTCCCTCCAGTGTGAGAAAAGGAAAGGAAGGATTCCTTTTCTCACACATGAGGGAGCAGCAGGGAAGTTTCCTTTTCTCACACACGAGGGAGCAGCAGGGAAGTTTCCTTTTCTCTCACTGGAGGGAGCAGCAGGGAAGTTTCCTTTTCTCACACTGGAGGGAGCAGCAGGGAAGTTTCCTTTTCTCACACTGGACAGAGCAGCAGGGAAGTTTCCTTTTCTCACACCGGAGGGAGCAGCAGGGAAGTTTCCTTTTCTCACACTGAAGGGAGCAGCAGGGAAGTTTCCTTTCTCACACTGGAGGGAGCAGCAGGGAAGTTTCCTTTTCTCACACTGAAGGGAGCAGCAGGGAAGTTTCCTTTTCTCACACTGAAGGGAGCAGCAGGGAAGTTTCCTTTTCTCACACTGGAGGGAGCAGCAGGGAAGTTTCCTTTTCTCACACTAGACAGAGCAGTAGGGAAGTTTCCTTTTCTCACACTAGACAGAGCAGCAGGGAAGTTTCCTTTTCTCACACTGAAGGGAGCAGCAGGGAAGTTTCCTTTTCTCACACTGGAGGGAGCAGCAGGGAAGTTTCCTTTTCTCACACTGAAGGGAGCAGCAGGGAAGTTTCCTTTTCTCACACTAGACAGAGCAGCAGGGAAGTTTCCTTTTCTCACACTGGAGGGAGCAGCAGGGAAGTTTCCTTTTCTCACACTAGACAGAGCAGTAGGGAAGTTTCCTTTTCTCACACTGGAGGGAGCAGCAGGGAAGTTTCCTTTTCTCACACTGAAGGGAGCAGCATGGAAGTTTCCTTTTCTCACACTAGACAGAGCAGCAGGGAAGTTTCCTTTTCTCACACTGGAGGGAGCAGCAGGGAAGTTTCCTTTTCTCACACTGGAGGGAGCAGCAGGGAAGTTTCCTTTTCTCACACTGGAGGGAGCAGCAGGGAAGTTTCAGTCTATTTCTCCTAATTTTTGTATCTGGTGTTTGTTTGTGATCTTACGCTTGACAAAGGCCAGTTGGCCAAACATTTGCGCCTGTCTTGTTTTGTTGCATGAAATACACGTTCTGATTCTTTTATTGTGTTTTTTTCTGGTTCCTGTTTGCTTGAACGCG
>JAPXFY010001277.1:27500-30000 GCA_030674185.1 Monoplex corrugatus | reverse complement strand
TCAAGCTCGTAGTCATCAATGGTGATGACTGGTGGAGATGGCGTGTCTTGGCCCAGGACGTTTGTCTTCTTAAGACTGATGGTCAGACCAAAATCTTTGCAGGCCTGGGAGAAGCGGTCCATTAGTGACTGCAAGTCCCGCTGAGTATGGGTCACAAATGCGGCATCGACGGCAAATAACATGTCTCTGATGAGGGCTTCACGGACCTTTGTCCTTGCTCTGAGGCGGGCGAGGTTGAAGAGCCTGCCATCTGATCTGGTCCGCAGGTGGATCCCTTCTTGCGCTGTGCTGAACGCATGCCTCAGGATGAGAGCGAAGAAGATTCCAAAGAGGGTTGGGGCCAGGACGCAGCCTTGTTTCACACCGCTGCGTACGTCGAAGGGCTTGGAGAGGTTTCCGTTGAACTGCACCATCCCTTTCATGTTTGAGTGGAAGGACTCAATTAAGCTGTGCAGTTTGGGGGGGCAGCCGATTTTTCGGAGAGCCCTGAAAAGGCCATCTCTGTTGACTAGGTCAAAGGCCTTGGTGAGGTCAATGAATGCCACATACAGGGGCATCCGCTGCTCTCTGCACTTCTCCTGGATTTGGCGAAGGGAGAAGACCATGTCTACCGTGGATCTCTCTGCTCGAAAACCACACTGTGATTCCGGGTAGACGCGTTCAGCCAGTTTCTGCAGGCGGATTAGGAGGACCCGAGCATAGACTTTGCCAACAATGCTGAGGAGCGAGATACCTCTGTAGTTGTTGCAGTCGCTCCTTTCGCCCTTGTTTTTGTACAGGGTGACGATCTTGACGTCCCTCATGTCCTGTGGTACAGCTCCCTCATTCCAACACTGACAGAGAACTGCGTGCAAAGGGTGCAGAAGAGAAGTCTTGCAGTGCTTGATGAGGTCTGGGGGAACTCCGTCGTTGCCAGGTGCCTTCCCTGATGCCAGGCTATCAATGGCCTTGCTGAGTTCGTCCGCAGTTGGCTCTGCGTCAAGTTCTTCCATTACCGGCATGCACTTGATGGCATCGAGGGCTAAGGGGGACACCATGTTCTGTGTGGAGTAGAGGTCAGAGTAGTGTTCCGCCCATCTTTCCATCTGTTGGCTAGGATTGCTGATTACTTCCCCAGTGGAGGATTTGAGGGGGGCGATCTTGCTCTGTGTTGGTCCCAGTGCCTTCTTGATGCCATCATACATTCCTCGGATGTTGCCTCTTTCAGCAGCACTCTGTATCTCTTCGCTGAGCTCTGTCCAGTACTCGTTTGCGCAGCGCCTGGCGTTAAGCTGAACCTTACTTCTGTCAGCCCTGAGGATTTGCAGGTTCCTCTCACTGGGTAACCGCTTATACTTGGTGAGTGCGGCACGCTTGGCCTCAACAATGGGAGTCATCTCTGATGATTTGGTCTCAAACCAGTCGTGGGACTTCACAGTTTTCTTCCCAAAGGTGGCCATAGCAATGCGGTGCATGGTGTCTCGTAGCGTTTCCCATCTCTCAGTGGCAGAGTCTCTGGGCTGCAATGCATCGTATTCTCTCTGAAAGGCCTCTGCGAACTGTTCTACAAGATCTGGCTGAGACATCTTGATGACGTCAATGCGAGGGTTCCCTTGTTTCTTTGAGCAGTGGAACTTCTTTGGTTGTAGCCTGATCTTGCAACATACCAGAGAGTGGTCTGTGTCGCAGTCTGCGCTGTGATAAGAGCGAGTGTGGAGAACGTTTTTGATAGCGGCACGTCTTACTAGGATCAAATCCAGTTGGTGCCAATGTTTTGAGCGGGGATGCCTCCAGGAGACTTTGTGCTGAGGCTTCGTCTTGAAGAAGGAGTTGGCGATGCACAGTTCATGGCAGGCGCAAAACTCAAGCAGTCGCTGTCCATTCTCATTCATTTTCCCCACTCCAAAGGAACCGAGGCAGAAGGGCCATGAGTCATTGTCTGCACCCACTCTGGAGTTGAAGTCGCCCAGGAGAACAAGTTGTTCTGTCCTGGGGATGTTCCTTATGGTTGATGCAAGATTTTCGTAGAACTCATCCTTAGTGTCTGGAGAGGCGGACAGAGTTGGGGCATAAACGCTGATGAGAGTGACATAGCCTTCGGTGGTGTTGAGGCGGAGAGTCAAGAGTCGTTCTGAACCGCCGCTGCCTGGTTCAATCATGTTCAGCAGGCTGTTCCTTACTGCAAAGCCTACTCCGTGCTCTCTTGGGGCATCAGAACTCTTTCCTTGCCAGAAGAAGGTGTAGTCCCTTTCCTTTAGTGTTCCTGAGTCAGCCAGCCGTGTTTCCTGCAGAGTGGCAATGTCCACATTGAGCCTCTTTAGTTCGCTGTTTATGACGGCGGTTTTTCTGGCGTCGCTGATGTCTTGCAGATCTTGGGAGAGCCCAGGCATCATTGTTCGGACATTCCAACAGCCCAGTTTCACTGCTGATCCTTTTCCTGATCCGTTTCTTGAATATGAATTTTTCTTTTTGTTTGGTGCGGTAATTAACGACCTGCTTGTCAGATTTTCTCCTAATCTTC
>JAPXFY010001277.1:10000-20000 GCA_030674185.1 Monoplex corrugatus | reverse complement strand
ATTATTAGGGTTATTAACTATTAACCTATACAAATAGAATTAATCCAGTTATTAACTATTAACCTATACGAATGGTATTATTAGAGTTATTAACTATTAACCTATACAAATGGAATTGATATGGTTATTAACTATTAACCTATACAAATGGAATTAATATGGTTATTAAGGCATGTGCCAAAACCATTTTGGATCTTCTCCATCACATTGCACCAATGACGTCAGTGCACGTGGATTTCATTCCGAGTGCGGAGACGTCATCTTGAGAGACTGAAACTGCAACTGTACATTTTTCTAGTGAATTTTACGTAGACATTTTCCTTCTTTCCGATTTCTATGACTTTCTAGACCTTTTCCCGTTCCTGTTTTTGTGAGTGTCTCTCTGCAACGTTTTCTGGATGAAGTTCTTTCCAGTTGTCCGGAGGAGAAGGGAAATGGCCGTGTTTATTTCCCCTCATCACAACACTGTCGAACTATATGGACAGCCTCCACACAAAATCAGATTTTCAGTTACTTTCATATGTCTCGCCAGTTCATAATGGACAGACAATGGTGTCCAGAGTTGAAAGGAAACCGATACAATCTCTTTATGAAAAAAGGAAGCATTTTTATCGACACGCTAATGAGATATCGACGACGACAAATGAGGTACATTAGTACGCACATAGTATTCAGTTCGATATTCAGTAATTACAAGGTAAAAAAAAAAAAGGAAGTGTTACTGAATGGTCAAGCCACAATTTCTGTTTGAGCCATTACATTGAATATCGGTTGGGCTATGAGCAATATGAACTGAACTGAACTTCTGAGAATTATGTATGATGTGACATTTGCTTTGGAAAAAAAACAACATTATGATTTCATAGCAAATGACACTGAAAAAGCATCTGATCTTGTTGACTGAAAATATGTAAATAAAAACCATTACGCTGGGTTGAAATGACAAAGCAGGTGTCTTCACTGTATTAAAGCATGATACCAAATGTGTCGTTGAAGAAGAAAACATCTTTCACATTCCAGACAAGCTGTTGTCAAGAAGAAAAAAAACCCCAATGACATCAAAGACATAGAAATAACAAAAACCCTGTTCTGCTAGTTTTAATGAAAGGTATTTATCCTAAACGTTTCAAAAGTCAGTCTGCTAATGTGTTTGGTAATGAACCAGTAAGACATCTGGCAAAGTAAGACTCCGGGTTTCCAACCACAAGGGTCAATCCTCCCTGGGTATTTCCCGCCTGGTGGGTAAAGGGTGGAGATTCTTCCCATCTTCCAAGTCAGCATGTGTGCAGACCTACTAATGCCAGAACCTCCTTTGCGAGTGAATGCCCGTAGAATATGGAATACGCACGTTAAGGATCCTGTAAGTCATGTGCGTGTCCTGTAGCTTATGGAAACAAACATGCAAACACCAGTATGCACACTAACCGAAAAGTATGCAGATTTTTCAACAACGTGTCGCCTGCATGGTGTGGGCAAACGTGCATATGTGCATAAAAACAAACAAAACAAAAAACAAAACAAAAACGAACGAAAAAACAACAAAACAAACAAACAAAACAAACAAAGAAAAGGTAACGCTAAAGAGTCGACGACAACAAACAGCAACAACAAACAGCAACAACAAACAGCAACAACAAACAGCAACAACAAACAGCAACAACAAACAGCAACAACAAACACCAACAACAAACACCAACAACAAACACCAACAACAAACAGCAACAACAAACAGCAACAACAAACACCAACAACAAACACCAACAACAAACAGCAACAACAAACAGCAACAACAAACACCAACAACAAACACCAACAACAAACACCAACAACAAACAGCAACAACAAACAGCAACAACAAACACCAACAACAAACAGCAACAACAAACAGCAACAACAAACAGCAACAACAAACAGCAACAACAAACACCAACAACAAACACCAACAACAAACACCAACAACAAACAGCAACAACAAACAGCAACAACAAACAGCAACAACAAACAGCAACAACAAACACCAACAACAAACAGCAACAACAAACAGCAACAACAAACAGCAACAACAAACACCAACAACAAACAGCAACAACAAACAGCAACAACAAACAGCAACAACAAACAGCAACAACAAACAGCAACAACAAACAGCAACAACAAACAGCAACAACAAACAGCAACAACAAACAGCAACAACAAACAGCAACAACAAACACCAACAACAAACACCAACAACAAACAGCAACAACAAACAGCAATAACAAACAGCAACAACAAACACCAACAACAAACAGCAACAACAAACAGCAACAACAAACACCAACAACAAACAGCAACAACAAACAGCAACAACAAACACCAACAACAAACACCAACAACAAACAGCAACAACAAACACCAACAACAAACACCAACAACAAACACCAACAACAAACAGCAACAACAAACAGCAACAACAAACAGCAACAACAAACAGCAACAACAAACAGCAACAACAAACAGCAACAACAAACACCAACAACAAACAGCAACAACAAACACCAACAACAAACAGCAACAACAAACAGCAACAACAAACAGCAACAACAAACAGCAACAACAAACAGCAACAACAAACACAACAACAAACAGCAACAACAAACAGCAACAACAAACAGCAACAACAAACAGCAACAGAAGTTATCATTATTTCCCTATTGTTTTTAACTCATTTCACTGCTATGAAAAGGGACATTGCAAAGCTTTGTTACAAACACAACAAGTTTGTGGAGCTTTGTTAAAATCTTTCAAGCAAGATTAGACATTCAATTATCTTCACATTATCTCACCCACTCACAATGAATAGGTAGACAAGGGTTTTGTGAAGATGAGAGGAAAACGATAAAGTCTGTGTACATGTGTAACTTCTATGGACTAGATAGTAACAAGATGTAGAAGACGGCGTTAAACAGACTGTGTGGATAGGTACGCTGCCTTCAACTGACAGTGGTTTGTAGTGTTGGATCAAGTGTAGGATCAGACATATTCCCTCACCCCCCTTTCCCCCACTTTCCTGTGATAATTATTTCTATCGGCAGCATCACCTGTGGTGGGTGATGATAGAAAACTGGATCAAATCAGTCAAAATCAGTCAATCAATTTGTTCTGAACACAGGAGCATGAATGAAAATAAAAAAAATAATAAAATAAAGAAAAAAAAAAAGAAACAAAGAAACAAACAAAAAACGAAATAACAAACAGTTCTGTCAGAGACATTATGTTGAAAACATCCTGATAACAATTTAGGATGACATTAATAATAAATGATAATAATTACAGTATCCATACGGCGCCAAGACTTGACAGTTCAAATCAAAGCGGACTCACGGACCAGGCACACACACACACACACACACACACACACACACACACACACACAAAACACACACACAAAACAACAACAACAACAACAACAACAAAAAGACCTACACAAACTGAGAGAAAGACGTAGTTGGAAAAGAGGTGTTTTTTTAAAACCGGATTTAAAGGCAGAAAGGATAGATGTTAGACGAAGGCAGAGCGGAAGACAGCTCCAGACAGACGGTCATGAGACAGCAAAAGAACGCTGGCCGACAGTTGATATTTTAATTAATCTAAGGACCTGAAGGGAAAGAGTATCTGAAGCTGAGCGCAAGGTGCGAGTTAGCGTGCAAATATTGATGCTGTCGCAAAGATATGATGGAGCAGACTGGTGAATCCACAAGGCACCCAGCTTGTATTCAATTCCATTTAAGGCAGGAAATCAGTGAAGAGACATTCAGTATTGCCTGGAATAATCCAGATTACTGACATTAACAGACTCTGAAATTCAAAGAGAACAGTCAGCATGTCTTATCTGCGTTTGCATTGTTGTAATACAGTTATAATCAACCATCTAAAGAAATTACCGTTACACCGTCAGAGCTTATCAATTCAAAGACAACAACAACAGGTAATCTTACAGTTATTATCCACAGACGTGGTAATTGTACGACCACACACAACACGAACTCAGCGACAAATGGAGACATCATTAGCAAATCAGAAAGGTCAAGAGTACTATCGGATGGAGCGAAACACTTAGTCTCAGACGAATAACGAACCTCACAATGATCAACCAGCCAAGCGAACACTGAACCGAATTACCCAACCAATCAAGGAACTGTACGTAGCCCGTTGACCGTCGTCTTCTCTCTCTCCGGCATTATTTGGAAACCATTCACGGTCTCGTAAATGAAGGTTCCGCGGTCTAGCGGAAAGTAAGATTCCTGTGATTTAAGGATGATCGTATACGAACGTACAGAACACACCCACCACCACCACCCACCCCACCCCCTTGCAGAATAAATTGCGCGTAGAAGAGCTTCGTTAGCCAAGGGATTTAGGCATGTCTACGGTGCCCGGTAGCGAGCATTATTCGGATGAGTTGGAACGAGCGCGTGCGGAACATGTATCAATAAAGCTTTGGTGAAGTTAGTACACGAACCTAGCTCTCTTTATATATGTGTCGGTGTGAGATGGTACGACGGTTAATAGTTAATAACCGTATTAATTCCATTTGTATAGGTTAATAGTTAATAACTACATTAATTCCATTTCTATTCAAGAAGATGAAAAGCATTCTTATCAACAAATGCCTATCAATTAACATCAGGAAGAGAGATCTTGAATGTTATTTAGAACCGATAATGTTATACGCTTGTGAGGCGTGGACAGTCAACAAGCAAAGCCAGAACAATATTGAGGCAGCCGAGATGTGGTTTCTAAGAAGGCTGTTGAGAGTTCCATGGACAGCAAAGAAAACAAACAAGACAGTCTTGATGGAGGCAGACACAAGATCATTGATAAGGAAGATTAGGAAAAGACAGGCAACAGTTATAGGTCATTTCATGAGGAACTTTAGGGGAATTGGAGCACCTGGTCACAGCAGGAAAGGTGGAGGGAAAGAGAGCACCAGGTACACCCAGGGAAAAAATATTAGATGGACTTGCAGAGTGGCTGAAGACAAAAGGTGGAAGATGCGCTTGCGGCAACAAGGGATAGAAACATAAGGAGGGCCATGGTCGCCAAGTTATGTGGCAAGGCACTTGATGATGATGATAGGTCAATAGTTAATAACCATATCAGTTCCATTCGAATACGTTAGTTAATAACCATATTAATTCCAATTGTATAGGTCAACAGTTAATAACCATATTAATTCCATTTGTATAGGTCAACAGTTAATAACCATATTAATTCCATTTGTATAGGTCAACAGTTAATAACCATATTAATTCCATTTGTATAGGTCAACAGTTAATAACCATATTAATTCCATTTGTATAGGTCAATACTTAATAACCATATTAATTCCATTTGTATAGGTTAATAGTTAATAACCATATCAATTCCATCTGTATAGGTTAATACTTAATTTAAGCCTATACATGTACATTTTTATACCCTATGAGCTGGAAAGATCTTGAGGTTCAAGCGAATGGGTTCTGTATCTTTTATCCAAAACACGTGTGACTGCCCGCGTTCAAGCAAACAAGAACCAAATAAAAACACGTAAGAAAAATAAGAACGCTTATTCAATACAACAAGACACGACAGGCCCAGCTGGTCTTTGTCATTCGTATGATCACAAAACAAACAAACACCAGATACAAAAATTAGGAGAAAAAGACTGAAACTTTCCTGCTGTCTGTTTTCAGTCTTTTTCTTTTTTCGGTCTTTCTCTCCCTAATTCTTGTATCTGGTGTTTGTTTGTTTGTAATCTTACGCTTGCCAAAGGCCAGTTGGCCGAAAATTTGCGCCTGCCTTGTCTGGTTGCATTGAATAAGCATTCTTATTCTTTTTTCGTGGTTTTTTTTTCTGGTTCTTGTTTGTATCTTCATGTTTGTATCAGTCTGCCATTGGAACAGTCTTCATCACCATCAGGTGCCCTTCTGCATGGCGTTGGCGATCATGGACTTCCATCTGTCTCTATCTCTCGTTGCCCCTAGCATCTCTCCCACCCTCCTCGTCCCCAGCCACTCTGCAAGTCCGTCCAGCATTTTCTCCCTGGGTCTACCTGGTGCTCTCTTTCCCTCCAGCTTTCCTGCTGTGACCAGGTGCTCCAAATCACCCTTCCTCATAAAATGGCCTATAAATGTTGCCTGTCTTTTCCTTATCTTTCTTATGAGTGATCTACTTGTGTCTGCCTCCATCAAGACTGTCTCGTTTGTTTTCTTTGCTGTCCATGGAACTCTCAATATTCTTCTTAGAAACCACATCTCGGCTGCCTCAATCTTGTTCAGTCTTGTGTAAAAAAAACAACCTCGGGCTGTCCGAGGGTTCCGCCCACAAACTCGGCATAATTAGTCCTTCGAAAGGGGACGAAAAACGAGTCAGACCCGTGTGCCTTCTGGCTGCACACTGTAAAGATCCCACGGCAGTTGAAAATCGTGAAGAGCAGGGCACTGCCCGGCTGCCTTGGTATAAAACATTGGAGAGATAGGTTGATTTTCCAGGTCCCACCCCTTGAAGACCAGTTAGCCTGCTTGTCTTTTTCTCTGCATAATGATGAGACATGAGGCTCCAACAACTGGGCTAAGTGGCCACTAAATGTTTAGAAACTGACAGAGTAAATGCAGGTATGTATACTTAGCCCCAGTTTCAGTTTCAGTTTCTCAAGATGACGTCTAAGCGCTTGGAACGAATTCCATATGCACTAACGTCACAGGTGCCATGTGTATGGTGACCGTGGCACACGCCTTAAGCCTGCACATAAACCCATGAGCTGGCCAGGTCTTGAGGCCCTACCTAGACTATGTTTTACCTAGTCTATGTTTTATACTGGTATTTTATTAACCTGCCACTGGAATAATCTTGTTTACATGTAAATGACATGTGTATGTGTGTATCTTACCTTCAAAAAAGAACACATATATGAAGTGAATAACTAAATCATTAAAGGTCTGAATCAGAACACAACTAACTATTCTGTATAACAGGCCCCAAGACAGGGCAAGTAGGATTCTCTCATTCCCGACGTAAAGGAGAAACAGAAAAAGCCAAGACAAGCATGTTTTTGTCCCTCTGTTTTGTGTGTCTGTCTTACCACTGCATCGTAGACAACCTTACTTTTCCTCTCCTTGGGCTTAAGGTACTTTCCTGCATTTACGCTACTTGATAATGCGGACCCTGGCAGTCTTCTTTTCTTTCGGTAAGAAGTTTTAGGAAAACAATACAAAGGAAAGAAACGCACAAAAAAAAAAAAAATAAATAAATAAGAAGAAGAAAAGAAAAAGAAAAAAAACGAAAAGAAACAAAAAGACAACAACAACAACAACAACAACAACAACAACAACAACAACTAATCTACACTGGTATTAGTAAATGTCACACCCACCAAAGTCACAGATACGTGAAAATGTCAGACATTTGTACTGCAGACAAAGAAGCAAAGAGGAATTACGATGCTGTTAATGTTGCTGACTAGACCTGACATAAAATACAGAGCAGATGGCCGCAGGATGACAGAACTCGGGGTGGGTCAATGCCCGCAGAGAAACAGAACGGGGAGGGGTGAGGGGGTGGTGGGTGGTGGCGCCAATGGCCACAAGGTGAGTGAACTCGGGCAAGAACCCACACTGTGAAAGAAAACAAGGAGCAAATACCCCAGTGTGTGACAGCACTGGGCAATTACCCGCAGCGTGAGAACACAGGGCAAACACCCAAAGGGCGAAAGATCTCGGAGCAAATGCCCATACGGCGAGACAACTCGGGGCAAATGCCCACACAGCGAGAGAGCTAAGGGCAACTCAAATGCCCACACGGCGAGAGAGCTGGGGGCAAGGCAAATGCCCACACAGCGAGAGAGCTAAGGGCAACTCAAATGCCCATACGGCGAGACAACTCGGTGCAAATGCCAACACGGCGAGAGAACTCAGGGCAAATGCCCACACGGCGAGAGAGCTAAGGACAACTCAAATGTCCATACGGCGCGAGAGCTAAGGGCAAGGCAAATGCCCACACAGCCAGACAATTCGGGGCAAATGCCAACACAGCGAGACAACTCGGGCAAATGCCCACACAGAGAGACAACTTGCGGCAAATGCCCACACGGCGAGAGAGCTAAGGGCAAGGCAAATGCCCATACGGCGAGACAACTCGGGGCAAATGCCCACACAGCGAGAGAGCTAAGGGCAAGGCAAATGCCCACACAGCGAGACAACTCGGGGCAAATGCCCACACGGCGACCACACGACGAGACAACTTGGGGCAAATGCCCACACGGCGACCACACGGCGAGACAACTGGGGGCAAATGCCCACATGGCGACCACACGGCGAGACAACTCGGGCAAATGCCCACGCGGCGAGACAACTCGGGGCAAATGCCCACACGGCGAGAGAGCTAAGGGCAAATGCCCACACGGCGAGACAATTCGGGGCAAATACCCACACGACGAGAGAGCTAAGGGCAAATGCCCAAACAGCGAGACAACTCGGGGCAAATGCCCACACGGCGACCACACGGCGAGACAACTTGGGGCAAATGCCCACACGGCGACCACACGGCGAGACAACTTGGAGCAAATGCCCACACGGCGAGACAACTCGGGTAAATGCCCACACGGCGAGACAACTCGGGGCAAATGCCCACACGGCGAGAGAGTTAAGGGCAAACCAAATGCCCACACGGCGAGAGAATTAAGGGCAAGGCAAATGCCCACACAGCGAGACAATTCGGGGCAAATGCCCACACGGCGAGACAATTCGGGGCAAATGTCCACACAGCGAGACAACTCGGGGCAAATGTCCACACGGCGAGACAACTCGGGGCAAATGTCCACACGGCGACCACACGGCGAGACAACTCGGGGCAAATGTCCACACGGCGAGACAACTCGGGGCAAATGTCCACACGGCGAGACAACTCGGGGCAAATGTCCACACGGCGAGACAACTCGGGGCAAATGTCCACACGGCGAGACAACTCGGGGCAAATGCACACAGGGGGAGAGAACCCAGGACAATTACCTGTAGGGTGACAGAACACTTCAGAAATACCTACAGGGTAAGAGACAACAGGGAAAATACCCACAGGATGAAAGAACATGGGGCAAATACTCACAGTGATAGAACATGGGGCAAATACTCACAGTGAGAGAACATGGGGCAAATACCCACAGTGAGAGAACATGGGGCAAATACCTATTGTGACAGAACACGGGGCAAATACCCACTGTGATAGAACACAGGGCAAATACCCACAGTGAGAGAACATGGGGCAAATACCCACAATGAGAGAACATGGGGCAAATACCCGTTGTGAGAGAACACGGGGCAAATACCCACTGTGAGAGAACATGGGGCAAATACCCATAGTGTAAGAACATGGGGCAAATATCCATTGTGAGAGAACATGGGGCAAATACCCATTGTGAGAGAACACGGGGCAAATACCCATTGTGAGAGAACACGGGGCAAATACCCATTGTGAGAGAACATGGGGCAAATACCCATTGTGAGAGAACATGGGGCAAATACCCATTGTGAGAGAACATGGGGCAAATACCCACAGTGAGAGAACATGGGGTAAATACCCATTGTGAGAGAACATGGGGCAAATACCCATTGTGAGAGAACACGGGGCAAATATCCATTGTGAGAGAACACGGGGCAAATACCCATTGTGAGAGAACATGGGGCAAATACCCACAGTGAGAGAACATGGGGCAAATACCCATTGTGAGAGAACACGGGGCAAATACCCATTGTGAGAGAACATGGGGCAAATACCCATTGTGAGAGAACATGGGGTAAATACCCATTGTGAGAGAACATGGGGTAAATACCCATTGTGAGAGAACACGGGGCAAATATCCATTGTGAGAAACACGGGGCAAATACCCATTGTGAGAGAACATGGGGCAAATACCCATTGTGAGAGAACATGGGGTAAATACCCATTGTGAGAGAACATGGGGTAAATACCCATTGTGAGAGAACAC
>JAPXFY010001277.1:2500-7500 GCA_030674185.1 Monoplex corrugatus | reverse complement strand
CCGTGGCGAAGTTATTACGTAACGTAGTACTGACTGAAATAGTCAACACGCAAAGCCAGAACAAGATTGAAGCAGCCGAGATGTGGTTTCTAAGAAGGATGTTGAGAGTTCCATGGACAGCAAAGAAAACAAACGAGACAGTCTTGATGGAGGCAGACACAAGTAGATCATTCATAGGGAAGATTAGGAGAAGGCAGGTAGCATTGATAGGCCATTTCATGAGGAAAGGGGAGTTGGAACACCTGGTCACAACGGGAAAGCTGGAGGGAAGGAGAGCACCGGGTAGACCCAGGGAGAAGATACTTGACGGACTTGCAGAGTGGCTGAAGACAGGGAGGGTGGAAGAGATGCTTGAGGCAACAAGAGATAGAGACAGATGGAAGTCCATAATCGCCAACGCCATGCGGCAAGGCACCTGATAATGATGATGATGATGATGATGAGTACTGACTGAAAGCTCAGGCAAATTCTATTTAGTTGTAGTAAAAACAAGTATTATCTGTCCCAACCAGACACCGTGGTGAAGTGGTTACATAAAGTAGTACTGACTGAGAGCTCGGCGAATTCTATTTAGATCTAGTTGTAGTAAAAACAAGTATTATCTGTTCCAACGAGACACGTGGCGAAGTGATTACGTAACGTAGTACTAACTGAGAGCTCGTGGGTTCGAATCCACGTTGGTTCAAAAACGTTATTGTCGAATTTTCCTGCCCTGTAGTTGTTTGTAGTTTGTACAAGAGTGATTCACTGCACTCGGAAAACTCCATATGCGCTCCACCCAAATCTGCCAGCAATTATCTGACAGACTTCCGATGCCTGCGCAAAACCCTATGCTCTGGCAAGGTCTTGAAATGGGGTGAAAGGGGGAAGAGAGTCCTATGAAACATCAAGCTGACACCACCAGAATGATGTAAACATTAAGATGGGCAGCAAACAGGCCAGTGGACCTATGAAACACTAAGCTGACACCACCAGAATGATGTAAACATTAAGATGGGCAGCAAACAGGCCAGTGGACCTATGAAACACTAAGCTGACACCACCAGAATGATGTAAACATTAAGATGGGCAGCAAACAGGCCAGTGGACCTATGAAACACTAAGCTTACACTACCAGAATGATGTAGACATTAAGATGGGCAGTAAACAGGCCAGTGGACCTATGAAACACTAAGCTTACACCACCAGAATGATGGAAACATTAAGATGGGCAGCCAACAGGCCAGTTTTTAATGTTGCGGGGTGGGATTGAACTCAAGATATTAGATCCTGAGTTCATGGCTCTGCCAACTAGCCCGTGTTTTCCTGTCCTGACAAGCTCCTACCTAGAGTTGAGCTTACTATAGGTTCGTCGGTAGGACTGTGACCACATAATCAAGTATCTGCTACTTTGTAACCTATTTTTTTCATTTATCTTTTGCTTCACAACAGACATCTAACGCACAATGTAACAACGAAAAATGACCCAAAAAAATCCAACCAAACATCATCATCATCATCATCATCATCATCATCATCATCATCATCATCATCATCATCATCATCATCATCATCATCAGGTGCCCTGCCGCATGGTGTTGGCGATCATGGACTTCCATCTGTCTCTATTTCTTGTTGCCTTAAGCATCTCTTCCACCCTCCCTCTCCCCAGCCACTCTGCAAGTCCGTCTAGTATTTTCTCCCTGGGTCTACCAGGTGCTCTCTTTCCCTCCAGCTTTCCTGTTGTGACCAGGTGCTCCAAATCCCCTTTCCACATAAAATGGCCAATAAATGTCGTCTGTTTTTTCCTTATGAATGATCTACCTGTGCCTGCCTCCATCAAGACTGTCTCGTTTGTTTTCTTTGCTGTCCATGGAACTCTCAACATTCTTCTTAAAAACCACATCTCGGCTGCCTCATTCTTGCTCTGGCTTTGCTTGTTGACTGTCCACGCCTCACAACCGTATAACAGTATTGGTTCTATATAACATTCAAGAACTCTCTTCCTGATGTTAATTGACAGGCATTTGTTGGTAAGAATGCTTGTCATCTTCTTGAATGCTGTTTTGGCTTGGTCGATTCTGCTGGCTATTTCCGATGTGCATCTGCCGTCTGGTGAAATGACCGTTCCCAGGTATTTAAACTTATCAACCTGTCTCAAGGTCTTGCCGTTTGCTGTTATTTTGTATGAGGGAATTTCATGTTTTTTATTGATCACCTTATAAAACTTATATACGCATGAAAAGACAATGCTGACATGTGAACTCCATACAGCATACAGAATCTGTGCTACTTTACGGATGCCTCATTGACAGTGTTACTCAAATTTCCTCATCAGCACTGCCAGTGTCTGTATCTCTCGGGCCTGGCTGACACCAGGATATGTTATGATAGAAAAATGTAGAGTACACCCCTGTTATGCCGTCTCAAGTTTGGACAGAACTCTATAGCACCATGACATCATCCTCCGTTATCGTGACACTATCAGTCGCTAGAGCATTTTGAAATATTGTCCCAGGTTATGTGCCTTTGATGCCTTCATCTCGTGGTGACATTAGGACTGTAACAGGCTATTGTCATCAATACGTCAAAATGTCAAACTCTGTCTCTCTCTCTCTCTTTCTCTCTCTCTCTCTCTCTCTCTCTCTCTATATATATATATATATATATATATATATATATATATATGTATATATATATATATAATTATATCTTTTTCTGTCTCTCTCTTTCTCTCTCTCTATTTCTCTATCTCTTTCTCTCACTCCCTCTCTCTTTCTCTCACTCCCTCTCTCTCTCTCTTTCTCTCTCTTTCTGTCTTTCTCTCTCTCTCTTTCTCTCTCTCCCTCTCTCTCTTTCTCTCTCTCTCTCTCTCTCTCTCTTTCTCTTTCTGTCTCTTTCTCTTTTTCCCTCCCCCTCTCTTTCTCCCTCCCCCTCTCTCTCTCTTTCTTTCTCTCTCTCTCTCCATCTCTCTCTTCTCTCTTTCTTCTCTTCTGTCTGTCTGTCTGTCTCTGTCTCTCTCTCTCTCTCTCTCTCTCTCTCTCTCTCTCTCTCTCTCGTGGTGACCTCTGTTTTGGATTTTAAAATTACTTGCTTGATGAAGGTGGGTTCAACTGGGTTGTTTGATATTTGATATCAGTGATTCATGGGAGCTATCGTGCAAGGCTGTGACGGGGACATTTCTGACGAGATTAAACTCCGCCATTACTTTGGTTAACAGGGAGGTTTAGCAGGCAGCGTCCTTAGTAAACTGGATCAGAACAGGAACGGTTGGACTCCACCGAAGTGGACTCCCCATCAGCGGTGCAGGGTCTTCTCTGGTGGGTGGCTTAACCCATTGACTACCGCGCCCTGTCCACCAGCATCCTGCATTGTCAACTATGCCAGCAAAGCAAAAACTTAAACCTTTGACTGCCTCACCCTGTACACCAGCTTCGTGCAGGAAGCTGGTGGATAGGGTGAGGGAGTCAACTGATCAAGTTTTTTTGCAGTTGGTGGAGGGGGTGCGGGTATCCCTTTGACTCCCGAAGTGACCCATCAGCGGTGCAGGGTCTCCTCTGGTGGGTGGCTTAACCCTTTGACTACCGCACCCTGTTCATCAGCATTCTGCATGGTCAACCATGCCAGTAAAGCAAAGACTTAATCCTTCGATTGCCTCACCCTGTCCATGGGCTTCCTCCAGGAAGATGGTGGATAGGGTGAGGGAATCAAAGGGATAAGTTTTTGCAGTTGGTGGATAGGATGAGGGAATCAAAGGGTTTGAGTTTTTGCTCTGCTAGCACGGTTGACAACGCATGAAGCTGGTGGATAGGGTGAGGGAGTCAACTGGTTAAGGTTTTGCAGTTGGTGGAGGGGGGGGGGGTGCGGGAGTCAAAGGGTTACTTGCACCTGTCCACCAGCATCCTGCGTTGTCAACCGTGCTAGCAAAGCAAATCTTAAACTTTTTGATTCCCTTACCCTATCCATCAGATGCCTCCAGGAAGCTGGTGGATAGGGTGAGGGAATCAAAAGGTAAAGTTTTTGCCGATGTTGGAGGGGGTGCAGGAATCAAAGGGTGAACCCATTGACTCCCGCACCCTGTCCACCAGCATCCTGCATTGTCAACCATGCTAGCAAGGCAGAAACTTAAGCATCTGATTGCCTCACTCTATGCACCAGCTTCCTGGAGGGAGCTTGTGGATATGATAAGGGAATCAAAGGGTTAAGTTTTTGCAGATGGTGGAGGGGGTGCGGGAATCAAAGGGATTACTGTCCACCAACATTCTGCACTGTCAACCACGCCAGCAAAGCAAAGACTTAATCCTTCAATTGCCTCACCCTATCCATCAGATTCCTGGAGGAAGTTGGTGGACAGGGTGAGGGAATCAAAGGGTTAAGTTTTTTGCAGTTAGATCCCTCGAAGCCAAAAAAGGAACAGAGGTCGCCAGAGAACCAGATGGCGAGACGATCTAGAAAAGTTCGACAAACAATGGAACAGCAGATAACCGGCAACAGTGGCGTGCGATGAGAAAGGCTTATGTCCAACAACGGACCCAAACAAGCTGAAGTGAAGTTGGCGGATGGGGTGCAAGAGTCAAAGGGTTAATGAAAGCTTGAGGTCTCTGGCTCCCACTGGCTTTCTATCGTGGGACTTTGACGGAATGAACGGGCAGATGGCGTGTGGACGGAATGACTGGCGAGGGATCAACGTCACTGAGGCGGCCCATAGGCTGCGGCTGTCACTCCCCCCCCCCCTCCACAAAAAAAAGATAAAAATTAGAATATGTATTTGTATATACAGAAATTCTAGGCTTGATGGAGGAACGGAGGAAGACAAAGAGAAAGGAGGCAATATACAGGAAGATAAACAAAGAAATCAGGAATAGGTGCAATGAAGCTAAGGATGCTTGGCTGAAAACAAAATGCAAAGAAATAGAAGACCGACACAAAACGGATCCTCAGGGTATGTACAGAAGAACTGAAGAAATTGTTCATAGGAAAGATACATGCACATCAACTGGTTGCTGAAAATCGAAAGATGG
>JAPXFY010001276.1:35000-38448 GCA_030674185.1 Monoplex corrugatus | reverse complement strand
TTAGGATTGATAATACGATACATATATAAAATGCCATTTTGACTTGACTTTAAAGAAATTCTCCTGTATACTTTCCATAAAGTCTTGCATACTTTCTATTAGGATTGATAATATGGTGTATATATATATATATATATATATATATATATATATATATATATATAATATATAATATATAATATAGATGAAGCAGCATGTGAACAAAAAAGACAACAAGCCGACGTAAAATTTTCCCAAATTTTCGGCGGTACATCCGCCTTCCTCAAGGGGACTTTATTCACTGACTACGTTGTGCTAAAATAATATATATATATCAGATAAACCAAAAAAAAGCACACAAAAAAACAAAAAACCATGACAACAAACTAGAATATTGAGCCCAGTACGTTGGCCTGTGGCCTTCCTCAGGGGACTGTTTATTCAGGAATGAACACACAAATCAAACATTTTTGAATGAAAACTGTTCACAAAAGTAATCTAATCCTTTTTCTTTTCGTATATATAGTAGTAGGCCTCCTTCGGTCATGACTGACCATGGACAAAGTACATCCGTTCTAATGTCTAGATGGGCTGTCTGCTTGGTCCAAGCAGCATCGCCTGTGACTGTACAGACCAATGCGAGAGAGGCAGTCTCTGTCGCAGCGGTCGCATGTGTATGCTGATGCTGGTCTGTTGGCTGTCATCCCTTTTCTGCGAACTCGCTTTTCTGCTGCAGCAGCTGACAGTTTGTCCTCACCAATCCGCAGCTGTTTCTTGAGAGTAGTTCTCCAGCTGTTGCGGTCGTCTGCGAGGTCCTCCCAGGACTCAGTGTTGATCTCAAGCGCCTTCATGTGACGCTTGCAAACGTCTTTGTATCTCAGCTGTGGGCGGCCAATGTTTCTCTGCCCTGTGGCAAGTTCACCATAAAGGATGTCTTTTGGGATGCGACCATCTTCCATTCGGCGAACGTGGCCCAACCAGCGCAGCCGACGCTGTCTCAGCATGGTATGCATGGTTGGGAGGCCAGCGCAGGTTAGGACTTCGGTGTTGGTCACCTTGTCTTGCCAGGAAATGCCAAGTATGCGCCGTAGGCTTCTCATGTGGAAGGTATTGAGCCTTTTCTCCTGATGAGCATGCGTGGTCCACGCCTCGCTGCCATACAGCAAGGTGCTGAGGACACAGGCGTTGTATACAGCCATCTTTGTCTTTGTGGTCAGCTTGGGATTTGTCCACACCCTTTGTGTGAGGCGGGCTAGTGTTGTGGCTGCCTTCCCGATTCTCTTGTCGACCTCTGTGTCAAGGGAGAGGTTATCGCTGATGGTGGACCCAAGATATGTGAATTGATGGATGGCTTCAAGCTCGTAGTCATCAATGGTGATGGCTGGTGGAGATGGCGTGTCTTGGCCCAGGACGTTTGTCTTCTTAAGACTGATGGTCAGACCAAAATCTTTGCAGGCCTGGGAGAAGCGGTCCATTAGTGACTGCAAGTCCCGCTGTGTATGGGTCACAACTGCAGCGTCGTCGGCAAATAGCATGTCTCTGATGAGGGCTTCACGGACCTTTGTCCTTGCTCTGAGGCGGGCGAGGTTGAAGAGCCTGCCATCTGATCTGGTCCGCAGGTGGATCCCTTCTTGCGCTGTGCTGAACGCATGCCTCAGGAGAAGAGCGAAGAAGATTCCAAAGAGGGTTGGGGCCAGGACGCAGCCTTGTTTCACACCGCTGCGTACGTCGAAGGGCTTGGAGAGGTTTCCGTTGAACTGCACCATCCCTTTCATGTTTGAGTGGAAGGACTCAATTAAGCTGTGCAGTTTGGGGGGGCAGCCGATTTTTCGGAGAGCCCTGAAAAGGCCATCTCTGCTGACTAGGTCAAAGGCCTTGGTGAGGTCAATGAATGCCACATACAGGGGCATCCGCTGCTCTCTGCACTTCTCCTGGATTTGGCGAAGGGAGAAGACCATGTCTACCGTGGATCTCTCTGCTCGAAAACCACACTGTGATTCCGGGTAGACGCGTTCAGCCAGTTTCTGCAGGCGGATTAGAAGGACCCGAGCATAGACTTTGCCAACAATGCTGAGGAGCGAGATACCTCTGTAGTTGTTGCAGTCGCTCCTTTCGCCCTTGTTTTTGTACAGGGTGACGATCTTGACGTCCCTCATGTCCTGTGGTACAGCTCCCTCATTCCAACACTGACAGAGAACTGCGTGCAAAGGGTGCAGAAGAGAAGTCTTGCAGTGCTTGATGAGGTCTGGGGGAATTCCGTCGTTGCCAGGTGCCTTCCCTGATGCCAGGCTATCAATGGCCTTGCTGAGTTCGTCCGCAGTTTGCTCTGCGTCAAGTTCTTCCATTACCGGCATGCACTTGATGGCATCGAGGGCTAAGGGGGACACCATGTTCTGTGTGGAGTAGAGGTCGGAGTAGTGTTCCGGCCATCTTTCCATCTGTTGGCTAGGATTGCTGATTACTTCCCCAGTGGAGGATTTGAGGGGGGCGATCTTGCTCTGTGTTGGTCCCAGTGCCTTCTTGATGCCATCATACATTCCTCGGATGTTGCCTCTTTCAGCAGCACTCTGTATCTCTTCGCTGAGCTCTGTCCAGTACTCGTTTGCGCAGTGCCTGGCGTTAAGCTGAACCTTACTTCTGGCAGCCCTGAGGATTTGCAGGTTCTTCTCACTGGGTGACCGCTTATACTTGGTGATGCGGCACGCTTGGCCTCAACAGTGGGAGTCATCTCTGATGATTTGGCCTCAAACCAGTCGTGGGACTTCACAGTTTTCTTCCCAAAGGTGGCCATAGCAATGCGGTGCATGGTGTCTCGTAGCGTTTCCCATCTCTCAGTGGCAGAGTCTCTGGGCTGCAATGCATCGTATTCTCTCTGAAAGGCCTCTGCGAACTGTTCTACAAGATCTGGCTGAGACATCTTGCTGACATCAATGCGAGGGTTCCCTTGTTTCTTTGAGCAGTGGAACTTCTTTGGTTGTAGCCTGATCTTGCAACATTCCAGAGAGTGGTCTGTGTCGCAGTCTGCGCTGTGATAAGAGCGAGTGTGGAGAACGTTTTTGATAGCGGCACGTCTTACTAGGATCAAATCCAGTTGGTGCCAATGTTTTGAGCGGGGATGCCTCCAGGAGACTTTGTGCTGAGGCTTCGTCTTGAAGAAGGAGTTGGCGATGCACAGTTCATGGCAGGCGCAAAACTCAAGCAGTCGCTGTCCATTCTCATTCATTTTCCCCACTCCAAAGGAACCGAAGCAGAAGGGCCATGAGTCATTGTCTGCACCCACTCTGGCGTTGAAGTCGCCCAGGAGAACAAGTTGTTCTGTCCTGGGGATGTTCCTTATGGTTGATGCAAGATTTTCGTAGAACTCATCCTTGGTGTCTGGAGAGGCGGACAGAGTTGGGGCAGAAACGCTGATGAGAGTGACATAGCCTTCGGTGGTGTTGAGGCGGAGAGTCAAGAGTCGTTCTGAACC
>JAPXFY010001276.1:20000-30000 GCA_030674185.1 Monoplex corrugatus | reverse complement strand
CTTTTTGACGATCCGTTGAACAGAACGGAAGTGGTAACCATGTAAACAAAACAAGGGAAGTAAACTATCTAAACAAAACAAGGGAAGTTTAATCACTCACAAGAGTGAGACGCTACATTACCCCCTTCCCAGCGGAGTACAACTACATAGCGAATTGGCAAGGAATGAATGAGAATGACTGTCAACAGAATCTTGCTGGTAACCGTGAAATGCGACCAGAGCGGGTCAAGGTTTCTGGATGTGTGACTGGGGATGATGATGGCACAGTCATTGACTCAGTGGAGGTTGGTGGCAATAGTGATGGTGGTGATGCCTCAGCAGATGAACCCAGTCTCTTGTCATCTGAAGATGTGAGCGATGTCACAAAAGCAGCTTTGAGACGATCAGTTGAAACCTTCCCTGAGCGGCCTTTGATGTCTAGGGTAAAGTACTTATCACTGATGTCAGTGATGCGATAAGGGCCTTCATAAGGTCGCTGAAGTGGATGCCGGTGACAGTCAGTTCGAACATAGACATAACCTGTTGAGGCCAAGTTTGTTGGTACGTAAGCAGATTGTTGTCCATGGAACTTTGGTGCTGGAGGTTGTGAGCGCATGGTGTGTTGAAGACGTTTGAGAAATGTAGAGTCTGGTTCAATAGTCCGTGCGTCAAGCGGCTGAACGAATTTACCAGGAAGGCGAAGAGTTGAGCCATAGACCAGCTCAGCTGGAGAACAGTCAGGGTCCACTCGCCAAGAAGAACGAATTCCCAACAAAACCATGGGCAGTTCTGCAACCCAGTCAGGGCTAGTAGTGCGAGCTTTGAGTGCTGCCTTTTGCTGACGGTGAAAGCGCTCAACCATGCCATTCGCCTGGGGGTGATAGGCTGTAGTTGTGTGTGTCTCAATGCCCAAAAGCTTGTTACACTCTGCCCAAAGAGTTGAGGTGAACTGCCTGCCGTGGTCTGAGATAATGTCTTCTGGAACCCCAAACCTGGCGATCCAGTGCTGGACGAGAGCTGTAGCACAGGTAGAAGCATAAGCATCTGGGAGAGGAATGGCTTCTGGCCATCTGGTGAAACGGTCAATGATGGTGAAGAGATAGGTCATGCCCTGGCTGGCTGGCAAAGGCCCAACAAGGTCCACATGCAAACTGCAGAATCTGGTATTTGGTAGTGGACGTTCTACTAGTGGTGCTCTTGTGTGTCGATGAATTTTGGAGGTAGCAGTACCGCCTCATTGAGTGCTTCCTTGGCTTTTTCAAATGCAGTTTGGCATTCTGCCGACCACTCAATGGTTTGTCCTTTACCGCTTGCTTGGGAATGTAGTGGAGTCAGGATGCCCACAACATGTGGGATGAAACGATGATAGTAATTCATCATCCCTAGAAACCGTTGAAGGCTGGTGCGATCAGCAGGCGCAGCACAGTCACGGAGGGCAGCTACCCGGTCAGGGAGTGGACGTATTCCTTGAGCAGTGACGCGATGCCCAAGAAAATCCAACTCACTGGCACCAAAAACACACTTGCCTTTGTTGATGACCAGTCCATTGGCCGAAAGGAGTTGGAAAAGTTGTCGCAGGTGTTCAAGATGTTCTTCGTGTGAGTGACTTGCAACAAGGATGTCATCAACGTAGACAAAAGTGAAGGGAATGTTCCGTAGAATACCATCCATAAGACGCTGGAAAGCCTGGGCTGCATTCTTGAGGCCGAAAGGCATGCGGAGAAACTCCCAGAGGCCAAAGGGTGTGATGATGGCAGTCTTAGCAATAGAAGATGGTGCCATAGGAATCTGATGATAGCCCCTGACGAGATCAATCTTGGAGAAAATGGTGCATCCTGCCAGGTGATTGTTGAAATCCTGAATGTGAGGCAAAGGATATTGATCATCTTTGGTAGCAGTGTTGAGTTGTCTGTAGTCACCGCAGGGTTGCCACTGGCCATTCGACTTGGGAACCACATGTAGGGGTGAAGACCAAGGTGAGTTGGACCGACGAATAATACCCATCTCTTCCATTTTCAGGAATTCAGCCTTGGCAGCTGCAAGTTTTTCTGGGTTTAAACGTCGGGCATGAGCATGAACTGGTGGGCCATGGGTGATGATGTGATGCTCAACACCATGTTTATTGACAGTGGAGTCAAAATGTGGTGTGAGTAACTCTGGAAACTGTTGAAGAAGATCAGAGTACGCGTTGTGGGGAAAAAGTGAAAGGCCTGCCACAGACAAAGGTGCATCTGTACTTTTGAGAGAAGTAGAAACATTGTCCAAGGACAGGAGACGTTTGCCCTTGAGATCAATGATGAGTGAATGAGTGATGAAAAAATCAGCACCAAGAATGGGATGAGTTACGTCAGCAAGATAGAATTCATGTGAATAGAGGTTTTTTGAACTGATTTCCAATGTGATGTTGCGTTTGCCCCAGGTTTTGATGGAAGTTCCATTGGCAGCAGAAAGGGGTGTAGAGGGTGGGTTAGTCTTGCGATCCTTTGCAGAGGCAGGATACACTGACACATCAGCACCAGTATCGATCAAGAAGGATTGGCCAGTGCGACGATCTAAAACAGAGAACGTGTTTGAGCTTGAGATGCCGGCCGCTACCACGTTTAGCGACGGCTTTGCCGTTTCCCGCCAATGATGTGTCTTGTTTGTTCTTCAGAAGAGATGCAAACTTGCAGCCAGGCTGACAGCGACGGGCATCTGGTCCAAATCTCAGATGGTAGAAACGCACAGAAGACTGTGCTGTTGATAGTGAAGCTGGATTTGAATTGCCCTTGTTGAGGTGAGCGGGGGTTTCGCTGAAATCTTTTTAGCTTGCAGATACAGCTTCCACAGATGGGCTGGTGGTCCCAGCATGTGTGTCAGATGGAATCATTGAAATCTGCTGGACACTGGCGGTGCGCGTTTCCCAGATACGGTCCGCAGCTTCAGCAAGCTCTACTATATCAGCAATGTTATGTCCTGCAAGGATGCTTCGAATGTCTGCAGGAAGGTTTGATAAGAACAATGCACGCTTCAGTGTCTGTGGGTCATCATTGAGTGCGTTGATCTTGCGCATGAGGGCAGTAGGGCGTTTGTCACCAAGTCCATTAAGATTGAGTAGTTCAGCATCTTTCTGGGCTTGGGATTTTCCAAAGGTCTTGATGAGAGCACTTTTTAAAGTGTCATATTTGTTCATAGCTGGTGGATTGGTGAGAATTGATTGTATTTCATCAGCAGTGTTGATGTCGAGTGCACTGACAACATAGTCATATTTTGTTTGATCTTGGGTGATAGCTTTGGTGCCAAACTGGGCTTCAACCCTCGCGAACCACACTTCTGGAGATTTAATCCAGAATTCTGGAAGCTTCACAGACACTGCATTCACTTCACTGGCTGGCTGACTAGCAAGAGCCTGCATTTGAGTCACCAAGTTGGCCAGAATACTTGCTTCAGAAGAGTCTTGAGCCATTTCTTGCGTTGTTCTGCGTCGGGGTCACCAATGTAGAAATGCAACAAACAGTCCTTACAATTAAAAACACGGGAAACCCTTAGATAGGTCCCACAACTTTTAATGCGATCTTTTTGACGATCCGTTGAACAGGACGGAAGTGGTAACCATGTAAACAAAACAAGGGAAGTAACTATCTAAACAAAACAAGGGAAGTTAATCACTCACAAGAGTGAGACGCTACATTATCTTGGGCCTGGTTGGTGCCTGGATATATCAGAAAGCATGAAATATAAAACCCAGTCTAACTTAACTCTTAAGTCCATAGCATCATTCTATAATATCACCCCTATTCTCATGTGTCATCACAACATTGTAGAAAATTGTTTCAGACTGTGGCTAGGAAAGTTGCATTGAAAATGGTATACTCCCACCCATCCCCACTGCCAGAGCAAACAAAAGTGGGGATTAGGGATGATTTATATGTCATGTGATGTTTTACAGACCAGAGGCAATGGGAGTGATCTGCGGGGCAGTGTTCCTGATGATCATGTCTCTCTTCATACCTGTTCCTTTCTACAGTCACCTGGCCGACATTAACACCAAGACCTTCCCCCATAATGAGGTGAGATACTTTTCCAGTACTGGTTTATGGTTTGAGTGACAGCCCATGGCTGTTCGGTGCCGAACTTTCATTTGAAGAAGTCAGGGGCAAGGCCATGTACGCTGCTAGTGACCACAGAACTAGAAAGGAAAACAATTCCCTTTCTAACTGAGTGGCAATCGTGGTGTTAAAGTGGACAAACAGCCAGAGAAAAGTGCACAGTCTTTTTCACACTTGCATTAGACTTTGTTCAACGAGCAACCAGCTGGCCTGACTTGACTCATGAAGAGACGAGATAACGCGGTACCTTGTTCTCTGTTCACCATTTAGCTGTCTCTTCAAATTCAGTGGATATGCAAAAACAAGAAACAAGTCTAGATAATCTTTAAAGCCGTTTTTTTCAGTAGCATTCCAGTTTTTCTTGGATGATATCTTTTCCACACTGTGCAGGCAATATGTTGCTGCATAGTAAGTACACTCTAGCTGTATTAGGCTTGCATAATGGGTATTGTCATGTTTCCATAACCCTCCAGGCACTTGACATAACTTACACCAAGTTAAGAGGATATTATGCATATTAGATATTCTGTGCATATAAACAAAGAGACTTTAGAAACTGGTAAGTCTGCAAACCTGTTGACCTGGGAGATTGGAAAAATTTCACCTTGTACCCACCGGGTGGGAGGTACCCAGATAAGATGGAGCCCAGACCTGATTGGAAGTCTGACATCTTGTCCACTTGATTATAGGGCCCATCTAGACAAACTTACTGACGTCTTATGTAATGTTCATTTGTATATTTTTTCTCTTCTGTATTCTTTGTTACTAGTCATTCCTAATGGTGTATATTTGTTCATATAAAATTTGAAAATGACTTTTACTGCAGTTTGCATTGAATGAGAGCATGCTATTGATATTGACTGTTTACATGTATTATAAATCAAATGTTTGTAATTGTAGTATCCATTAGCATGAAAACTGTTTCTTGTAGAAGAGTTTATCTTTTACTTTAAAAGTTGGCATTGCATAGTGCTGCCACAAGTTTTCAATCTTTTTCCAAGGCCTTCATCAGACTGAAAATTTGTGGAGATGCCAGGCCAGTAACAGAAATTTCACATTATGGCAACCCCAGCCAGTGTCAGCCTCTAGGATAAAGAATTCCTCATTATGATGAATTGATTGTTATTATTATAGCTATAATTAAGATGACTGTCATTGTCAACATTCCTCTCATCTGTGGCTTTCTGTTTTCAGTACATAGAATACTTGGCTGCCCTTCTGTCCATATGCTGTATGATCTTCCTGGGGTTTGCTGATGACGTCTTGAACTTGAAGTGGCGCCACAAACTTCTGCTGCCCACCATGGCTTCCCTCCCCTTGCTAACAGTCTACCTGGTCAACTTCAACTCAACAACGATCATTGTGCCCAAACCATTCCGTGCTTTATTTGGAGATGATTTGGACTTAGGTAAAGAGTGGGAATGATCTGCAAATTGTCCAGCTTATATAATAATCCCTGATATGTCTCTACACAGCCAGCTAGGGTTTAAACAACAACAACAAAAAAGAGCTTATAGTTATATAATAGAGCTGTGGAATCAAGATCTGTTGTCTTAACCCTTTGACTCCTGAACCTATCCACCAACTGCAAAAACTTAACCCTTTGACTTCCTCACCCTTCCTGCAGGAAGCTGGTGGATAGGGTGAGGGAGTCAAAGGGTTAATTTTTGCTTTGCTAGCATGATTGACAATGCAGGATGCTGATGACAGGGTGCGGAAGTCAAAGGGTTAAATCCAAACCCAGCCTGCAGCATAAAAATTGGGCTGTTTGCTGCCCATCTCAATACTCTAATCATTCTGATAGTGTCAGCTTTGTGTTTTGTAAGTCACCCTTATCCGCAATCTCTGCTTTTATTTCAGGGCCTTGACAGTGTACATGCTTAAGAAGTCTGCTAGTGACAGATTTTTGTGGCATACTTAAATATCTTTGCCATGAATCTCTCTTGAACAAATTCAGATTCAAACTCAAATACAAAAGAGACTGCAAATTATAATAATATTAATAATAATAATAAAATAGCTTTTGTATAGTGCTATTCTCAGTTCGACTCACTGCGCTGTTACATAAATAAATAATCTCACTCACATACCAATAACATCATTTTTCAATCACACAACAACAAAAAACAAACAAAAAAACTACAAAAAAACAAAACAAACAAAAAAAGGGGTGGGGGTAGGGATACTTATGAAAATGCCTGCAGAAACAAATGTTTAGTTAAAAGAGAAGCCTGGTCGCTGTTTAGGTATAGCCCCTCCTCACCCCCTACCTTGGGTGTGTCTGCATGGGTTTGAGTCTGGCATAGTCCTCCCAGCTGTAAGTGGTTACCTGACCCTGTTCATATATAGAGGGGTAAAGCAGCATGATAGAGGAGATGGGGTCTGTACTTTTGAATCTTGCCAATGGAAAATTTTAGGTGTCTACCACCTCACTCCCGTATGACAGGGTTATTGGAGAACTTTTACTTTTTACCAAGAGAGTTTCATTAAACATGGACAGTCAATATGTCGGCCCCAACCTGCCTGGAATGGTGGGAGATTTCAAAACCCTGTAATGTGTAGGCAACATTTTGTGATGGTAAAATGTGGGAATTTGATTCTGTGTCATTGTCAGGGTCTAGATTTGTACATCAAATTGGTTGGCTCTTTCAGTTGTGGAAGATGTACAGCAAGCTAGGCAGTTCTTAATATTGAAGGTCGGGATTGACGTTGATCTGAGATCCTGAGTCCACGATTCTGTAAGTTGAAATAGTCAATCCACCAAATCTTCATATCTACTAGACTAGATAATCTAGTCTCCCCCATTTTGAAAGGATGGTTGGTTTGTTGTGGTGTGGTAGGATGTGATATATATGCATATATGTTTGTGTTTAGTATGGCATGAATGTGTGTAGGAACCAGAGAAAACCAGAAAGAATAAGAATGTGTATTTAATACAACAAGACAAATATTAAATGCGTGTTCTTATTCTTTTTTTATGTTTCTTTTGGTTCCTGGTTTGCTTGAACACGGGCAGTCACTTGTTATGGATGTGTGTGTTTGTGGATGTGGTGTTTGTATGGGGTGTGCATGTGTCTGTTGACGCAAATCAGTTGAGCCGACTTGTTTATTTGACAGATGTTTTGAACACTATGTATGTTATTATGTTTGTAATATGATGTGATGGTCTTTGTGCACTTGTGCTTTTAAGCATATATATATATACATGTGTTAGTGTGTGCTAATCGGTAGTACATGAACTGTAGACATGCTTAGTCTTTGCCTTTTGTTTAAATCTGTCTGTTTTCTGATGATTGCGTATTTCCTAGTTTGGTTTTTTTGCCCTGTTGTCTTAAAGTGCTGTGACCTGATTGTTATAGAGTACCCCACTATATAAGAGTCCTTCTTCTTCTTCTTCTTCTTTTTGTTCTTGTTGTTGTTGTTGTTGTTCTTCTTCTTCTGCTTCTTCGTCTTCTGCTTCTTCTTGTTGTTGTTGTTCTTCTTCTTCTACTGCTATTATTATTACTATTATTATCATTATCATTATTATTATTGTTGTTGTTGTTGTCGTCGTCATGATGATGATGATGATGATTATTATTATTATTATGTGTTTGTTACAGGTGTGGTTTACTACCTGTACATGGGCAGTGTGGCGGTGTTCTGCACCAACGCCATCAACATTCTGTCAGGGGTCAACGGTCTGGAGGTGGGACAGTCCTGGGTCATTTGCATCTCTGTGCTCATCCACAACTTTATTGAACTTTCAGGTATTTTGTCTCCTCTGTTTCGTTTAATTTTTTTCTCTCATTCTTAACCCTTTCTCTGCCAAAGTGTAAATAAAAAGGTGAATTGCCTGTGCCACGGAGTTTTAAACGTCTTGACTTAAAATAAAAAAAAGTTTATCTCTTCATCCAGCCCAGAAAACCCCACAACACTATAAATTTTCTTGTTCAGCATACTTTACAACACACCAGGAATGGCAGTACTTTCGTTTTTACGATCGCCAGTGCTAGTAATGTCACTTGCATGCACCAAATTATCGTCATTTTCACTCTTATCGACAGACTGCAAATCAGAATCAGCTCCACAAGTAATGACTTTGGCAACTTCATTTGCTGCATAAGTTGTTTTTTGGGTCCGATCGACGCTCGGTGTTGAAGCGAGTCCGTCCGCCTTTGTTTACACTCGCTGAATAGTAATCAGCTGTAGGGGTCACATTTTCAACAACACGGGCAGAAAAGACCGTAAAACATCACACATACGTAATAATCATCTATATATAGAGGGTGTACTGAAGTTTCCTTTGATATCTCATACGTCACTGAAAGTGTTGGGGTTTTCTGGCTAAAAATAGGAAAAGTCGTCCACCGAATATTCGGTCGGTGGCACTGAAGGCATACATTTCTTCCAACCAAATATTTGGTCGGAAGCACTGAACAGGTTAAGGCAACAGGGATATTCATATCATGTTCAGTTCAGTTCAATTACAGCAGCATTTCTTGGAATGTTGGCTGCCCGCTCTGCTCTCCGGGTGTCTGTCCTCCACATCTGTCGGTCCTCAACCAGGTTGAAAATCTCTGGACTATTATGACCTGTCCACTCTTTATGTTCCCTGGGTATGTCTTCTTCCGCTTCCTCATTTGCCCTAGACTTATTCCTGAATTACATCTTTCATGAGAATGTATTTTTTTGTTTCTGCCAGGCAATCCAATTGTCCGCGAATTCGCGGATATCCGCGAAAGGGAAGAAAAAAAAATTCCTTGAAAGTATGGAGAACCGGGACTGGGATCACCGAAACTATTCAAAACAAGCCGTAAGCGCATGTGCGGTTTTACTTTTGCAACTGTCCATGAGATTTCACAAGCGTCACTCTCTGTGTTCCATTGACGCATTGAAATATGAGTATACGTAGGGACATTGTTCCACTAAATGCTACCGTCACTGACATCGATGAAGGCCTCAAAAATCACTGGAAATGGGACTGGCTGCAGGAAGTGTACAATGGAAATAAGTTCGCTCGTTTCTTCAAGAAACTGAAGATCACCGGTAAAGCATACTGCAAACTTTGCCGCTCGGAAATCAGGTACAAGTCCGGCGGTAAATGAGCACTGGTTGATCACCTGAAAGGAAAGCAGCACAGGCTCAGGACATCAAACGAAAATTTTCGTTTGTCAGATGAGGCAAAAGAGAGTGAGGAAAAGTTGTATGTTTTGTTCATTGTAAAAAATGCTAGTGCCCTTTTGTTCTTTTATTAAAATACTTGATTTATTTTCACCAGAGGGGATTAAATTTCCATTTACTAGACTAAAATGCTTCAGCTTTTGGGGGCGTTGTCCTCAGACCACCAACAGGGGCTCTACCCCTGCACCCCGCCAGGGGCCCTATGTGGCCCCCTGGACCCCCCGCATTTCTTTTCCTTGAAACACATTGTTGCTTGAATGGATTGCCTGTTCTGCAGACATGTTCCTATTTAACCATGATGATTTTTTTCTCTCTCCTATTTGTTTGTTTGTTTGTTTGTTTT
The DNA here is from genome assembly GCA_030674185.1 of Monoplex corrugatus. Lineage (NCBI taxonomy): Eukaryota > Metazoa > Mollusca > Gastropoda > Littorinimorpha > Ranellidae > Monoplex > Monoplex corrugatus. The sequence goes on along the minus strand of JAPXFY010001276.1, from coordinate 20,427 downwards.
TAATTTACAGATTGATCCCATGATATCATCATTATCATTATACAGGTTATAAATAAAAACAATGCCTTTGCAAGTTGACAATGCTCAAGTAATTTTTCTATTTGAAACATTATCACCAGTATTGTATACAAGAATATCAGTACAGCTTGAACATACAACCAGCATCTATGTAGGGGTCCTGCAGAAGGAGACCAACACATTGGGGGGCATGCAGAAACCAACTTCTGACAACTGTGAAATGATGCAAGCCTGATTAGTTTTGTCACATCACCCACCATGGCACCTTGTTCAGAATCAGCCTTCAGGATGTTGAAAGAATTTAACTCTCTCTGAGGGTGAAGAGCTGGGTGGTAGATATCAAAGACCAGACTGACCTCAGAATGCCATTAGATATTATCGTTATTGTTGGTGTTGTTGTTGTTATTGA
>JAPXFY010001276.1:0-17500 GCA_030674185.1 Monoplex corrugatus | reverse complement strand
TCATCATGTGCCCTGCTGCGTGGCGTTGGTGATCATGGCCCGCCATACAAGTCTATCTTTTTTCATTGCAAGTACATCTCCCACCCTCTCTGTCTTCATCCACTCTACAAGTCCATCCAATGTTTTCTCCCTGGGTCTACCTGGTGCTCTTTTTCACTCCAGCTTTCCTGTTGTGTACAGTTACCCATGATTAAATTCATTATTTTTTGGTCAAAGTCAACACAATAGATATTATAATACACATGAAAAGAGTATAAATGCGAACATACCAGTCTCTGGCCAACTGGCTTATGTCAACTATACATAAAGGACAGCGAGCAAAGAAGATGATACAAATTAGGACAAAATGTCAGAGCTCCAGTTCAACAAGTCCATGAATTTTCTGCACTTTCATTTTGTCCCCAAGTGGGGTAATCTTTTTTGTTGTCTTCTACATGTGCTTGACAAAAGGCTGTTGTCCAAATTTTGTCACCTGTTTTGTTTTATCTATTAAACATGTGTTCGTATTCTTTTTTTTGTGTGTGTCACTGATATCTGTGGTTGTCAACTCTAAAAAAAGACTTTTTAGTAATTAAAAAACGGGTAACTGTATGTATATGTAGGTGTGAAGTATAGTTTAAAATATAATTCATTGATTTTATCAGTTGATAGGTGGGCAGAAATTTGTGCTAGTCTTATTTTGCTAAAAGAGTCTATTCATTCATGTTATTTTTCATGTACTTATGATTTCTGTTTGCTTAAATAAGTTGATAGTTGGGCAAAAATTTGTGCTTGTCTTATTTTGCTAAAAGAGTCTATTCATTCATGTTCACGCCTGTTCCCTGCCAGATATTAAGTTGTTTGACGCAGCAAACGTGACCTGGAGGTCAGGAGCTAGGCAGCAAGGGGAAAGGCAGCTGTGAAAAGATAAACACACCGCCTGCTCACTAACACTACACCGCACGGCTGGAAGAGCTTCCTGTGCAAAACTTAGATGTGCTATTCCAGCTCGCTCTGCAGCAGCGATCAGCCCCAACCCTTTCTTTTTTACTTACTGTTGGTCAGTCGGAGGCTTGTGGAATACGCGGAGTACATTTTTATTTTTTAATAAATTCTGTTATAACGTTAAAATGCTTCTCTAAAATCTTTTGAAACCACAGTAGCGTTAAAGTCAAGAAGCTGAGGTTTCCATTGATACCAAACACTAGTAGTACTTTAACGGCACAGCCACGTGTGCAACACATTGAAAGTTAGTGAAAAAAACAATAAGTGAAGAAACTCACTGTCATGATGCAAAACACATGCATTTTTAACTCGTGGTGTAATAAGCAGTTTCTTTTTCTTGCCGTTAATCTGTACATGTGATGAAAGGTGCATAAATGCATGATGCCATGCTGAAAGAAACATCGCAAGGACGCTTTCCTGTAAATAGCAAGAGGCGGTGCCGTAATGTAGGTGTACAGGGCACAGAACAGCACTGAGTTTTCACATATTCCACACAACAAACACTTTTTTCTCACTAGCACTCATTTTTTATCCACCATTATACATAACTAACGTTTCAATAAATGCGCTATGTTTCAATGACTTAAAGTTTATCAACATCAACAACAATAGTAACAACATACACACACACACACACACACACACACACACACACACACACACGCGCGGAGAGAGAGAGGGAGAGAGAGAGAGAGAGATGTACACCAAGTAAGCAAATACAAACAACGGCAAAATATTAAAAAAAGACAAGACAAAGAAGCGGGGGAGGAGAGGGGTAAAATAGGAGTGGGGATGGTGGGGACATCAGTACTTCATGAAATCTTTACTGGTTTTCTGCAAGCAGAGGGCAGCCACCATGATATGCAGGTGACACCACCGGCACGAGTTCAGAGAGCAGAAAACGAAGTTTATGTGTTTCACTCTTCATTCCCCAAATTCTACGTTTCAATTTGTTAACTGTTGCATGCGTTTCTTCACCCCCTGTTCTCCGTGCTGAGCCAGTCTAAATCTGTGTGTCTGAATAAAGGGGATGCAGTGGCATTCCAACAGGTGTTGTATTGGAATGACTCTTCTGTCCAAAGTGTGTACGAAAGAAAGACATGTAGGCAGTGATACGAGCTGATTTCTAGCTCATCTATGTCTGCCTGGGTCATTGGCTGTTGGTGTAAAATTTTGTCATGTAGGCCTACTTGTGAGAAAAGTGTATCCAGCTGTCTATATTTCTCACAAACGTCCCTGCTCTCTGATATCAGCACTTTGGTGGCATCATTTTCAGTAATGTTCTCTAACATTTCTTCTGATCTTTTCGGCTGCATTTTGTAAAACAGCATTTTTTCAAGCTTCGGAATATTTTTTGCAGTGAGTCAATGTATGATGGCAATTACTGCACATACCTTTCAGATGCTTGCTTTCCAAATCCCGGCTGACGTCTATGTCATGAAGTAGAGATAAATCCCCAGCGTCATTGGCACACAGTTTCACCTTAAATTGTTTGTCTTTCACTTGTCTTTTCACACTTTCACCACACAGTCGACACAAACAATTCAAACAGTCGATATGCTCGTTGTAAGAATGAGTGAGCATCGTCTCCATGATAACAAAATCAAAGAAAACACTTAGCACAGAAATACAAACAAATCACATGGTACAAATTCTGTCCCTTTCAAATAATAACCACAGAACTGATCTACACACTTTTCCCTGCAAGCTATGCTTAACGGTCATTCAGACAGAAAGAGCGCAATTGAAACAAGAGCAGTTAAAGTGGTGGGAAAAATTCTGGCACCGAGCTCAATTCTAGTGAGAACAAAGAAGGAATGCGGAAGGCCTGCAGGGGGGGCTAGGGAACGTGAGAAATGGGGTCAGAGGCCAAGCGGGGTTCAGCCAGTGCTATCAAGATGCTGGCGGCGCACCTTACTAAATAAGAGGAAAAAGGGCCGATTCGCCTGCCGTGTGTTATTTTTTATGTACTTTTTTATGTACTTCTGATTTCCATTTACTTAAACAGTGGCAGTCGTTTTCAGTCAGAATCTATGTACATGTTTCAGGTACCCGTCCAGAGTGTTTGTGGGGGACACGTTGTGTTACTTTGCGGGGATGACGTTTGCCGTGGTGGCCATACTGGCTCACTTCAGTAAGACGCTGATGCTGTTCTTCATGCCGCAGGTCTTCAACTTTGTCTACTCCATTCCTCAACTTCTCCACTTTGTGCCTTGTCCTCGACACCGCCTGCCGAGGTGAGACAACTCCGCCTCCACACCATGTTGGCCAGTGGGGATTGGGATTTTAGGAAGGAGCTGTCATCCCCCACCCCCACCCCCAGACAAGTGTGTTATCCCCCCCACTGAATTGTAGTTTAAGTTTTCTCCAGACGGTATCTCTGTGCATAGAATAGCTTATCGGTCTTATGCCGCAATAGCGATATGAAGGAAAAGGATCCAAAATACTCGCGGCATATACCATTTAACCTGCATGTAAACAGTACGTGCTGGCAAAGTCTGAGTTTCTGCCTTGGTTGTGGATATGAGGATCTGGGGTTCAATCTCTGCGTGGGTACTTTCCTCCTGATTTTTATGATCTCATAAGATCAGTATGTGTTGCAGACCTGTTAATGCTTAAATCACCTTCATGTGTATACACATAGAGTGTCTAGTCCCTGTTGATGCTTAAATCACCTTCATGTGTATACACATAGAGTGTCTAGTCCCTGTTGATGCTTAAATCACCTTCATGTGTATACACATAGAGTGTCTAGTCCCTGTTGATGCTTAAATCACCTTCATGTGTATACACATAGAGTGTCTAGTCCCTGTTGATGCTTAAATCACCTTCATGTGTATACACATGCAGAATATCAAAGCCTGCAAATCAAAGATCCTATAAGGCATGTCAGGTCCAGTGACGTATGGAAGTGTAACACCCATCGTACTTGCCCACCAAAGACAGAATATGCAAACTGTGCAGCAATATATCTCACAAAAACCACTATGAATACTCTGTAATGCCCTTTGTTACATCACAAAAACCACTATGAATATTGTGTAATGTCTTTTGATACCTCACAAAAACCACTATGAAAACTCTGTAATGTCCTTTGATACTTCACAAAAACTGATAAATACTTTGTAATGCCGTTTGTTACCTCATAAACAACCACTATGACTACTGTGTAGAAACCACTCTGAATACTCTGTAATGCTCTTTGATACCTCACAGAAACCACTCTGAATACTCTGTAATGCTCTTTGATACCTCACAGAAACCACTCTGAATACTATGTAATGCTCTTTGATACCTCACAGAAACCACTCTGAATACTCTGTAATGCTCTTTGATACCTCACAAAAACCACTCTGAATACTCTGTAATGCTCTTTGATACCTCACAGAAACCACTCTGAATACTATGTAATGCTCTTTGATACCTCACAGAAACCACTCTGAATACTATGTAATGCTCTTTGATACCTCACAGAAACCACTCTGAATACTATGTAATGCTCTTTGATACCTCACAGGAACCACTCTGAATACTATGTAATGCTCTTTGATGCCTCACAAAAATCACTCTGAATACTATGTAATGCTCTTTGATACCTCACAAAAATCACTCTGAATACTGTGTAACGCTCTTTGATACCTCACAAAAATCAGTATGACTACTGTGTAATGCTCTTTGATACCTCACAAAAATCAGTATGACTACTGTGTAATGCTCCTTGGTACCTCAGAATAATCACTATGACTACTGTGTAATGCTCTTTGATACCTCACAAAAATCACTCTGAATACTATGTAATGCTCTTTGATACCTCACAGAAACCACTCTGAATACTATGTAATGCTCTTTGATACTTCACAAAAATCACTATGACTACTGTGTAATGCTCTTTGATACCTCAGAATAATCACTATGACTACTGTGTAATGCTGTTTGATACCTCACAAAAATCACTATGACTACTGTGTAATGCTCTTTGATACTTCACAAAAATCACTATGACTACTGTGTAATGCTCTTTGGTACTTCAGAATAATCCTATGACTACTGTGTAATGCTCTTTGATACCTCACAAAAATCAGTATGACTACTGTGTAATGCTCTTTGGTACCTCACAAAAATCAGTACGACTACTGTGTAATGCTCTTTGATACCTCACAAAAATCAGTTTGACTACAGTGTAATGCTGTTTGATACCTCACAAAAATCAGTATGACTACTGTGTAATGCTCTTTGATACCTCACAAAAACCACTATGAATACCCTGTAATGCCCTTTGAAACCTCACAAAAACCACTTTAAATACTCTGAGATTTGCTTCGGATGACCTCAGTCTTTGTCAGTTTACCAGAGCCATATCTGCCAGCAATATATGGTGGATTCTTTGCTCCTGCACAACATTCTGTGTGCTGGTCTAGTTAAGATGAGATATGAGAGTAGGATCAAATTCAGTGTCAAATACTGAGCTGACACCATTATTTTCAGATGGGTGGAGATTAAGTGTGTGTGTGTGTGTGTGTGCACGTGCACGCGCACGTACGTGTGTGGGCTAGGACTGAATTAAAAACATCAGATGTCAAGTCTACGCCTGTTGTCAGCTTAGCTAGCCTGTCCATTAAAACGCACCTGCTCAGTCAAAGTGAGATTGACAAGGACTGAAAGAACAAACAATACTCTCAGAGTCTGCTTTAGTCTTGTCTTGGTGAAATTTCAGTTTTATTCATTGGAGGAGCTGAAAAAGGTCTTGGGAGTCGTCCAATCCCTGTGATTGTCTTGGCATGATCTTTATCATGCGTATTTGATGTTCTGTATGCGTATGAAATACACACAAAGGGGGTTTCAGGCACAAGCTGGTCTGTGGATTTGTTGGACTGGGAGACCAGAAAAGGTTATACCCTTCACTCAGCAGGACTTTATGAGGTGGGGTTGAACTCAAGACTGTAAGTTTGACACCCTGACCGACCAAACATTTGTGTTTTATACTGGGAGGAGGCAAAAAGGCCGGTCTAAGAAAACAAAAGTGCTACATATCAAAGGCAAAGACACTGAAAGCGATCATGACATCACAATTGACAAAGTTCCTTTGGAAAATGTTATGGATTTCAAATATCTTGGCACTGTAAGAAGTTTTGAGGGAACGTGCTCCAAAGTCATCACAATAAGAATTGGAATGGCAAACAAAAAATGGTCCAACTCAACAACATCTGTAAAAACAGGGGCATACCAAATGGCCTGAAAGTTAGATTTCTAAAATATTTGATCTAGCCAGTCATGATTTATAGCTGCGAAACCTGGACTCTGAGAAAAATTGATTGCAGAAGAATTGAGGCAGCAGAGATGTGGTTTTATCGGAGACTACTACGTGTCAAATGGACAGACAGAAGAACTAACAAAAGTGTCCTGGAAGAACTTGATAACACCAGAAAACAACTAGCAGACATCAACAAAAGAAGACTAAAATACATTGGCCATGTGTCACACAATAAGAACACGGACCTCATGGCAACCATCTTTCAAAGAGAAACAGTGGCAAAAAGGAAGAAAGGCAGACTTCCGATCTCCTACATCGAGAACATAACCAGCATCAGTGGCCTAAATATTCGAGAAATTGTCCACAAAAGTCAAGACAGAGCGGCCTGGAGGGAGATGGTGGTGTCCAGATGTGGAGTAGCTAACACTGATCCCGGTGACGCCGATAGGTGAGGCAGGTGAGGTGAGACTGGGAGGAGAATTCCAACAGGAAAACAAACACTGATATATTGAAGTTTGGTGAAGCTGTATCTCCTCACTGCCCAACAACACTTATGTTTGTTGGATGCCGAAAACGTCTTGCACGATGTCTTTTGTGTTTCAGGTATGACCCAGACACTGATACAGTGGGCATGAGCACCACAAGGTTCAAAGCCGGCCAGCTGAAGCCTCTGGGCAAACTGAGTATTTTCCTCTTCAAAACATTTCGCCTGATTGACATCAAGGAAAATGTGGGGGAGGGTGGTGACCTGACAGAGGTCAGCAACTTCACCCTCAATAACTTTCTGCTGAAACTGTTCGGACCTTTACATGAACGCACCCTGGTCATCATTTTGCTGAGTATTCAGGTAGGTGGGGTTGAAACAGGCAAGTTTCTGTTGTTTTTAACCCTTTGACTCACAGACCCTATCCACTAGCTACAAAAACTTAACCCTTTGACTCCCTCACCCTATCCACCAGCTTCCTGCAGGAAGCTGGTGGATAGGGTGAGGGAGTCAATAGATTAAGTTTTTGCTTTGTTAGCATGGTTGACCATGCAGGATGCTAGTAGACAGGGTGCGGGAGGCAAAGGGTTAACTAAGAATACCAGCAGGTGAAAAATAGTTTTGGAATTAAGTATAAATACTCAGAGAAACAAATGAATACTGCTGCCAGTCACTTCAGTTGTAAACGAAAAATCTCGCAATGATTTTGAATTTGATTTGTTAGATTAGATTCAAACTCAATCTGACTGGTACTTGACTAATTTTTATCCAGACAAACATGACAACTCACAGTCAAAGGGACAGAAACCAGAAAAAACATGAAAATAGAATCAGAACATGTGTTTAACTCTTTTTCCCACCATGGTCGCCATCAAGCGACTTTCTGTACGACTGCCATGGTCGCATTTGTGCGACTTGGAGGGGTCATGCTAAACGATAACTTTTCACGCGGGTACAAAGCTTCTGTCAGCTCCACTGGTGAATGCAGGCGACTGTGCTATTTTTAAACTTTACCCAGCAACCTAGTTTTTCAGCAGTAAGGCCAAAGTGTGGCTTTGTTAACTGTCGGAATTTACATCACGTTTTCTCCGAAGCGTTTTCTCCAAAATGTCTGCAAATCGACACACATTGTCTACCACTCCGAGTAGAATAAGCAGACAGCTGACTGTGTGTAGATTTTCCATTGCTTTTCCTTATTTATTATAATGATATTTGGCGCACAACTCACGAAATAAGGTCAGTAGTACAACTAATAAACCGTATGAAAAAAATTGTTTGTTTTTCTTTGTAATAAGATTATCTGTGGAATAATCAATCAAGCACATAAACATAAGCAAGCATTCATATATAAATACAACATCTACCCTTTACACAGCAAAAAAAAATGTAAGTGAAAATCTGTAATAGTCTTTGAGATATAAGCTTTTAAAAATACGTACTGCGCTGCAAAATTGGCTTGCTCAAAATATACTTCACACTGAGGAGTGCCGTATCTGGGGAAACTTGGCGGTGAAAGAGTTAATGTAACAAAACTAGACAGATGCAAATTTTCGGCCAACTGGCCTTTGTGAAGTGTAAACATAAGAGAACAAAGAACAAATAACAATCAATGTATGTGACCTGCCAGCACGAAATCAGTCTTAATTCGCATTTTGGGTAATTTGAGATATACATATCACTGGAAAGTGTACATTCTGCTGATTATTTTGGTACTTGAATAAAGCTTGTACTCAAAAAAAAATGTAGAAGTTATGTATGTTTAAAGTCATTAAGTTGTATGATGGCCATTTTGAGAAAATGGCCTCTAAAGTTTTTATGTACTCTCCTACACATTTTCCCTAAATTTCTTTATTTGGTGGGTTTGACCAGTTTGTAATTAATTTTAGCTGTCATTATCTGAAAGGTGCTCCAAAGAGCTTTCTGTCAGTGTTATTACATGTGAGGGTACTGTACAAGTTACGGTACATAGTAAGAGACAAAAGTAAGTACTTTTGGTGGGAAATTGCATTCTTTCTGCTGCGATCAGTGCATTAGAATACCATTTTAATTACACATACTATACCGTGGCTCACAAATGCAATAAGCGGCAGCGGTTTGCCAATTCTGCCTCGTAACAATAAAGTCCGAAGGGACAGTAACTCTGAGAGTGTCTACGTCTTGCGCATGCGCAGGTGCTCTTCCTCTTTTCTCGGCAGCCATCTTCCAGCTCGCCTCGTACGCTCTGAGCAGCTAAGTATTTTTCGATTTCGCTACGCGATCGATCGATTGTCGTTGTTGTTTTTGTGTCTTGCCTATGTTTTCGTTTAAGGGAGAAACTTATGTGAAGCGATTGGGTGGCAAAGCGAGGGTTAAGAAGATTTCGTCCGCCGAATTCTCAAACCCACAAAGGGGTGGTTCCACCGGTGCACAAACCGCTCTCTCTTCAACTTCGTCTCTCCCTTTTACGTCTTCTCTCTTTCACACTATCGACAAGTCATCGCAACCCAGCTACGGTTCGGTTGCGGTGACCACGAGCCCTCAACTCAGCTCCGGCTCAGTTGAATTTTCGGCATTTTACGGCCCTCACACTGCCCGGCACGGTGATCGACTCAACTCCGGTTCTGTCGATTCTGTGCTCGCCCCCTTCGTACAGCTTAACTCCGGTTCTGCTGGTACTGTTTCAGCCTCCATGGCTGATGGGCGCATTGGGCATGGGTCTCCTTCGGGAGGCAAGATGGACCGTAATGTGAGCGGAACCGGCTCACCCCCTGGTTCGCCAGGCGGGACACCCCCTGGTTCGCCAGGTGGGCCAAGGGAGACAACCCCACCCTTACGGGCGTCAGATCGTCGATCCGCCCCGGTTGTCTCCCTTCCTCCCCCACAGCCTGCTGCTGCACCCGCCACAACCTCTCTGTCCCATTCCGGACAGAGCACTTGGGCGCCTTGGCAACTACCAAGCGACCCATGGCGGGCTGCCACATCTCTGTCCCATTCCGGACAGAGCACTTGGGCGCCTTGGCACATGCCTAGCCGCCCCCAGCAGGCTGGCCCTTTGGGCACTGGGGACCGGGCCAGGCCCTACCCTTCATGGGGTCAGGGTCCTGATGCCCCTTGGGATCAGCCCATGCCGCTTCCCATGGCACCGCACATGGTACCGTGGCACCCATCCTTGGGATTTCCCCCGGCCTCGGCCACAGGATGCACGTGGTGGCCCGGCTTTATGCCCGGCGCCCCACCAGCGCAGGACTCACCCTGCCCAGCCCCCCCGGCACCACCCGTGTTGGACACAACACCGGGGCTGCCTCCTGGGGGCTCTGACCCGGGTCCCACAACCGTGGCACCCCGGTCAGACTCTCCGCAGACTCTCGCCCCCTCCATAGGCGGGCCAGAGGACTCGGACTCGGCCTCAGAGGATGAGGCCCTGCCCACATGGCATTCTGCTTCCAGGATGCCATGGACCGGCTGGCACAACTCACACCGGAGGCGGTGTCCACTGTGCCAGAGCCCAAGGCTCCCAAGCTTGGCTCGGCCGAGCGCCTTTTCAGCGCTCACCCTACCTCAGCCCCACGGGCCTCCTTGCTAAAACAGTCCGACATGGTGGCTGACTGCCTCAGGCAAGCCCAGGACACCGCCAGGGGGAAAGAGGCACAAGATTTCGTTCCAGGATCTGTGCCTGACTTCCCGGGAGCCTTGCCCTTCAGGAAATTCCTGAAGCCGGCACCGCTCCCCTTCCAGCGGAAGCCCTTCATGGCCCATGGGCCTATCCCTGACGCTCCCCTCTCGCTCACACAGGAGAACCTCCTCCTTGTGAACGATCGCTCTCGGGCCCAGCCGCAGCATATCTCCATCACGGAGAAATGCTTGACGGAATGGGAGGAGAACGCGAGACGGGGGCTGGCGGCAACCTCCGCCCTGGACTCATTCTTGGGCGGCCTAGGGGAAGCCCTGAAGGACCCCAACCAGCAGTCCTTCACGCTCCGCCAGGCGCCTGACCAGGCAACCATCGTGGCCTTTATCCAGGCCATGGCGCAGGGGCTCAGATCCGTGGCCGAATCGCAAGCACGCACGTATCTGAACGCCGTCATGGCGAGGCGGGATGCCATTCTCGCGGCATCCTCGGTTGCCACCTCACCGTCGGCAAGGGCCTCCTTGCGCGCGGTGCCCGTCCAGCCGGGCTCCCTCTTCGGGAAACCATGTTCAGGCCGTCCTGAAGCACCAGGCGGACATAAAAAGGGACCTCGCCCTCCATTCGAGGCCCTCTCGCCCTGCCGTGAAGCGCCCGGCTCCAGCGGCCTACCCACCAAACAGGCCCACCCACACCAAGTTTCGGGCCGATCCCAGGCCCCAAGGGCACAGGAGACCGCAACAGCATTCGGGCAGGCCGGTGGCCCGGCCTAAGGCCCGCAGGCCGGCTCCCTCTCAGCCGGCCAACCCCCAATGACTCACCCCCGGCCTGAGGCCATCACCCCCCACGGGCGATCCTGTGGGCAGTCTCTCCAGACACATCGACGCGTGGGAGAGGCTGCCCGCCAGCCCGTGGGCCCTGCGGGTGATCAGGTCGGGGTTCCGCCTTCCTTGGGGCCCAAGGAAGGCTCCTCTCACGCTCTCTCCCCCTGCTTTCGCACTTCCTCAAGATCGCTCGGCCTCGCAGGCCCTGGATCAGGAGGTTCTTTCGATGTTAGCCAAGGGGGCTACGGAGGAAGTTTCCTTCGCTGCGTCCCCGGGATTCTATGGACGCATCTTTGTGGTCCCCAAAACTTCGGGGGGCTGGAGGCCCGTCCTGGACCTCTCCTCCCTAAACCGGTTCCTCCGCGTCCTCCATTTCCGTATGGAGACCCCTATGTCCATCCGCGAGGCCTTGCACCCGGGCGACTGGGGGATATCCATCGACCTCAAGGATGCATACTTCCATCTCCTCATTCACCCCAGGGACAGGAAGTACCTCAGATTCGTCTGGAGGAACCGGATCTTCCAATTCAGGGCACTGCCCTTCGGTCTGGCACCCGCCCCTTGGCTCTTCACGAAGGTGGCGAGGGAACTCTGCATGCATGTTCGGGAGAAGGGCATCCGCCTCAAGGCCTATCTAGACGATTGGCTTCTACTCGCCTCCTCCAAAGAACAGTGTGCGCAACAAGCATCCCAGGTCCTGCAACTCTGTCACAACCTGGGCTTTGTCTGCAACGAGGAGAAGTCGGACCTAACTCCCTCCAAACAATTCCAGTTCCTGGGCATGTCCTTCGACACCTCCAAGTGGAGGGTCACCCCGTCTCCCCAGCGCTTACTGCGCCTTCAGGGCCTCTTAGCCCAACTGCTCCCCCAACTCCAAGCGCCAGCAAGGAAGCTGGCCTCCCTACTGGGCCTTATGGAGTCGCTGGCACCCCTAGTGCCACTGGGTCGTCTTCTCAAGCGGCAATTCCAACGCGGCTTCAGGAAGCGTTGGTCACAGTCGCTTCAGCCATGGGACCTCCCGGTCCACCTGGGCCCTTGGTTCATATCAGCAGTGACCAAATGGCGCTCCCAGTCACGCCTGGCCCAGGGAGTCCCCATCACACTGCCCCCTCCTCAGGAGCACTTGTTCACGGACGCGTCCACCTCCGGGTGGGGAGCCCATGTCGGCACGCTGACAGCCGCAGGTCGGTGGTCGACCGACCTCATGCCCTGCCACATAAACATGTTGGAACTGGAGGCAGTTTGCCTGGCACTCGGGGAGTTTCTCCCCTTTCTGAAGGGAAAACATGTCCGCATCAACACGGACAACACCACAGTAGCTTGTTACATCAACAAGCAAGGGGGCGCCCGCTCCCACTCCTTGTCTCGGAGAGCGGAACAGCTCCTCATCTGGTGCGAGGAACACTCGATTCAGCTCTCAGCAAAGCATGTCCCGGGGAAGATCAACATACTTGCGGACTCTCTCAGCAGATCCCACATGATTCTTCCATCGGAATGGACACTGGTCCATGCAGTCCTGGAGCCAGTATGGGCAGCATGGTTCAAACCACACGTGGACCTCTTTGCCACCAGGTTCAATCACCGCCTCCCTTTGTACGTCTCTCCAGTTCCGGACCCAGCGGCCTGGGCTGTAGATGCCCTATCCATTCCATGGTCGAACCTCATCGGCTATGCCTTTCCCCCGTTCCCCATTATGGGGAAAGTGCTGAGGAAAGCCAGGGAGGACGCAGCGACATTAATCCTTGTCGCACCCAAATGGCCAGCACAGGCATGGTACCCAGAACTTCTGCACCTGTCCCATGTGCCGCCGCTAAAACTCGCGGTATCGAGCCGCTCCATCCTCCAACCCAGGTCAGGCATTCCGCACGGCAATCCAGACGTTCTAAACCTTCACGCCTGGATGCTGTGCGGGACTCGATGTCTTCATTAGGCCTGTCCCCGGCCGTAATCGGCCTTGTGCAGCAAGCTCACAGGCCGGGCACACAGGGGGTGTACAATGCCCACTGGAATGGCTGGGTCTCTTGGTGCACCTCAAATGAGGTGTCACCCCATTCACCCTCTCGCTTGCAGTTGGCCAACTACCTCGGCTTTCTGTCCACAGAGAAAAAGCTTTCCGCATCCTCAGTGAAGGTCCACAGGGCGGCCATCTGCACCACCATCCGTCAGTTGGGTGGTCCGTCCTTTGAGCACGATCCTCTATTGCGGAATCTCGTCAGAGGGGCTTCTCTCCAGGAAGCCAGGAACCCCCGCCGAACCCCGGCGTGGGATCTCTTTCTCGTCCTCTCATCCCTTAGACTCCCCCCTTACGAACCCATCAGGGAGTGTTCCCTGAAGTTCCTCTCTTTCAAGACGGCCTTTCTCGTCTCTCTCGCATCGGGGAGGCGCTGCAGCGAAGTGCACGCCCTTAGTGGTCTCCCCGGAGATGTTGCTCTCGAACCTGATGGCTCGATGTCTCTCCGCCTACTCCCGGAATTCTTGGGCAAGAACCAGTCTCCAGGTTCTCCTTCGCCGGCCATCCACATCCATCCCCTCACGTCTATCCTCGCTCCGGACGACGAGGATCGCACTCTCTGCCCGGTTCGCGCACTGCGAGCGTACAGAAAGCGGACGAAATCTTCTCGCCAGCAGCGGCGCCACCTTTTTCTCTCTTACAACGAAAACTATAGAAAGGACATTAGACGCACGTCCATCTCTCGATGGCTGAGGGAAGTCATCAAGGCTGCGTATGCCAGGTCGAGCGCCGAGCTAGCTGTCTTCTCCCCAAGGCCCCATGAGATCAGAGCATGGGCTTCTTCGCTGGCAGTCATCCACAATGCCAGCATCCAAAACGTCCTAGACGCCGCGTACTGGCGTTCCCCGGGCACTTTCATCCAGTTCTACCTGCGCGACGTCTCCCGTCTGCGTGAAGATGGGTCCAGGGGTATCGCTTCCGCTGTGGTGGCCCAACACCCCATCTCAGCCACACGCCCTGACTCCTGCCATTCCTCCAGGCGTTAACCAGGTAAGCCCTCCATCCGGGTAGTGCTATTCTGCATTTGTGAGCCACGGTATAGTATGTGTAATTAAAAGGAAATTTTCCTTCTAAAATTACGTTTAATCTAACATACTTACCGTGGCTCACGCAGAGTCCCTCCCGACCTCCCCGCCTTCCTGGTTCCTTCTAGCCACAGTCAGGGTCAAGGTCAAGGTCTCCTCGAAAAGAGGAAGAGCACCTGCGCATGCGCAAGACGTAGACACTCTCAGAGTTACTGTCCCTTCGGACTTTATTGTTACGAGGCAGAATTGGCAAACCGCTGCCGCTTATTGCATTTGTGAGCCACGGTAAGTATGTTAGATTAAACGTAATTTTAGAAGGAAAATTTCCTTTTAAATTGATTAATAATATTTTTTCAAGAAAATAATTTCTGTGGGGGATAGATTATAGTCCACAGAAATCAATTTTGAGAAAAAGTCAAAACACCCCAGATAGAACCTCAGTCACCTTTTCAGCTCCTAGTGCTGTTCAACTAACTGCGAGTTAAGACAGAATTGGTGGTGGGAAGTCACATGTATGGAATTGTTCGTGTGTGCTGAATCCCTCTTGAACAAACTCCAAACTCGTGTTCGGGAAAAGGAAACAAAAGTGATGACAGTTAAAAAATAATTATGTGATATGCAGGAAATGAAGACACAGATGAGGTGACACAGCAGTGTGCTCGTGCTTCTTAACCAGAAGCATAACCTATATTTTACACAGAAAACCCATTATGACAAGATTGAAAAGCTTTATGTTGTAAGTGTGGTGTGATGTTGAAACCTTTTTATCTGTCGCCATTTCCTGTGCCACTTGAATGGCCATAGAGCCTGGGACAAAACTTCACACTGCTGTGGTAAGGGAAAGATAATAAACATTCTGTAGTGTTCCATTCTGGACAGGGCTGTGCCCTCTTCTTCCTTTCTAAGATATCCTGGCATCAGCCAGGCCTGACAGAAACAGACACTTGTGGTGCTAGTCAGGAAATTTGAGCAACATTTGCAGTGACACATTTATGAAGTAAATGGTGTCGGCCTTCACAGTGAGTCCATTGCACACTCAATTCTGGGTAGGAGTTGGTTCTGATTGAAAAATCCCACTGTTGTGGGATTTGAACCTCCCACCTTCCAGTCATTAGTCAGCAAGGCTGACCACATCACCATGATGACTGGTCAAGATGGTTGCATATTACTTTGTGTCCTGTATGTCACAAGTCACAATAAGGATAAAAGTAAACACCTCCCCCCTTCTCCATGGGGGTGCCGGAGGGCTCTTTCACTATAAATTGTATCCCCACCTTGTGGAAATTTTGTGCTAGAAATTTCCACTTTACTATTAGTCTCTTTCTTTCTGCTGTGCACCTTTGCTTTCTATCCTCCTTCCTCATTTGTGCCTTGATGGTCCATTCATCCATATGTGTTCTGTAAAGTCTTGTGTACTTTTTATTAGGATTGATGATATGGCATACATCTTAACTGCATTTTTTGCTCTGAGAAAATGTGATGGGTAGGTACCACTTGCCGTGGTGTAGTGGTGAATGCAATAGACTACCGACTGGAAGGTTGTGGGTTCGAATCCCCATCAGTACCTTTAAAAAATATATCATTGTGGGGTTATTCGGCTCTAACCGGCTCCCACCCAGAGTTGGGCGTGCTATGGGCTCATTGGGAAGACTGGAACCACACAGTCGAGCCTCATCCACTACGTGGATGTGTCATTGAGGGTGTTGCTCAAATTTTCTGACCAGCACCGCAGGCGTCTGTATCTCTCGGGCCTGGTTGACCCCAGGATATATTATGATAGTAAGCGTAGAGTATAACCCTGTAACGCAGTCTCAATCCTAGATGGAACTCTATAGCATCATGATTATCATCCACATCGACATCATCACCATCGCAAAATGAAAACTGTTTCAGCTTCTGTGGCCATTGATTTAAAGTGGCGTAGAAAATGGGACAGAAAAAAAAACCCAGGTGAGCACAAAGGTAAACTCCCTGAGTGCAATGATCCTTTAAAAAAAAAACAGAAAAAAATGTGATGTGTAGAAGCAGTGTAGGTAATTTAGGCCAGTTATTATGTTTTTGTGTATTTAGGTATGTTTATACATTTGAAATCAAGTTTGTTTTTTCCCCCCTGGTGATAAACTGCATGGAATGGTCAGCACCAGGGGCATATCCTTAGATGCACAAATGCATTGATATGTCTACTTGATTTTTTCCCCAGGTGTGATGGTTTTTGTCAGGGTCGGCAAGGTGGTGTGTGTGTTTTGAGATGATTATAGTCCTGATATGGCTCTGTGCAGTCAGTGTGGCTTTAAATTTCAGCCCTTTGACTCCCACACCCTATCCACCAACTGCAAAAACTTAACCTCTTGACTTCCTCACCCTATCCACCGTCTTCCTGCAGAAAACTGGTGGATAGGGTGAGGGAGTCAAAAAGATTAAGTTTTTGATTTGCTAGCATGGTTGACAATGCAGGATGCTGGTGGACAGGGTGCTGGAGTCAAGGGGGTTAACCCTTTGACTCCCGCACCCTGTCCGCGAACTGCAAAAACTTAACTTTTTGACTCCGTTACCCTGTCCACCAGCTTTCTGCAGGAAGCTGGTGGATAGGGTGAGAAAGTCAAGAGGTTAAGTTTTTGCTTTGCTAGCATGGTTGACATCGCAGGATGCTGGTGGACAGAGTGCAGGAATCAAGGGGTTAATGATAATGATAATAATGGGGTTAATGATAATAATGCTAATCATTTGCACTGGCTACTTTACCATGATGACTAGTCCAACAAAATATCACTTTGTGTTGTGTGTATCACAACAAGGATAAAGAGGAAACAAAACTATTTTTTCTTTCAGGTGTTCTGCAGTGTAGTGGCTTTCGTCATCCGATACCAAGTGGCCAAACTTTTCTACGACTGATTCCTGCTGCGTAATATTTGTAAACATTTATTTATTTACATGATTTGTTTGGTTGATTTGTGTGTGCATGTATTGCATTGTGATTGAGTTTACTTAAATGCTGAGATTTGTGGGTGGGTGTGGAGAGTGAGTAGGTATAGGGGCAGTTGTGTGTGTTTGAATGGGGCAGTGGCTTGTTCTTGTGTGTGTGTGTGTGTGTGTGTGTGTGTGTGTGTGTGTGTGAGCTTGTGTGTGAGCGTGTGTGTGTGTGTATATATATGTATGCGTGTGTGTGTATTTGTGTGTGTGTGTGTGTGTGTGTATTTGTTTTTTTTGTGTGTGTGTGTCTGTGTGTGCGCGCGCATGCATGAATGCAAGTGCGTATTTGTGTGTGTGTCTGTGTGTCCTGCATACATGTCTTGTGTGTGTTATGTGTCTGTCTCTGT
>JAPXFY010001275.1:30000-32500 GCA_030674185.1 Monoplex corrugatus | reverse complement strand
TTTTTTGTTGTTGTTGTTGTTGTTGTTGTTGTTGTTGTGTTGTTGTTATAGTTGTTGTTGTCGTTATTGTTGTTGTTGTTGTTGTTGTTGTCGTTTTAGTTAGTGCCAGCTTCCATATAGCTTGGTGGTCAGAAAGTTTGTAGTTCGCCATTTTTCCTGTTGCTCCATTTGACGTAGGTGACATTCTGACAGTACATGTATTACTTTATTCTTACCTCAGAACGAATTTGGATGCCTGCGTAATTAATGCACAGTTAGTGTTCATCATCATCATCATCATCATCATCATCATCATCATCATCATCATCATCATCATCATCATCATCATCATCATCATCATCATCATCATCATCATCATCATCATCATCATCATCAAGTGCCCTGCCGCATGGCGTTGGTGATCATGGCCCTCCATACGAATCTATCCCTTGTCGCTGCAAGAACATCTCCCACCCTCTCTGTCCTCAGCCACCCTGCAAGTCCGTCCAATATTTTCTCCCTGGGTCTACCTGGTGCTCTCTTTCCATCCAGCTTTCCTGTTGTGACCAGGTGCTCTAATTTCTCTTGCCTCATGTAATGTCCTATAAATGTTGCTTGTCTTTTCCTGATCTTCTTTATTAATGTTCTTCTTGTGTCTGCCTCCATCAAGACTGTCTCGTTTGTTTTCTTTGCTGTCCATGGAACTCTCAACATTCATCTTAGAAACTGTATTTCAGTTGCTTCAATTTTGTTATAACTTTGGGATTTGACTGTCCACCGCTTCACATCCGTACAATAATATCGGATCTATGTAACACTGAAGAACTCTCTTCCTGTTGTTAATTGAAAGGTATTTGTTGGTAAGAACGTTTTTCGTCTTCTTGGATGACGTTTTAGCTTGGCCGATTCTGCTGGCTATTTCTGATGTGCATCTGCCGTCTGGTGACATTTAGTGTTGGAGACATTCAAATGTTTATCCTTCTAGTAAACAAAACAAGTGGACCTGTCTTCTCACCTTGACCTCTTTCATCCCAATTCACGAGCTATTTCCCCTTGTGTAATCTTCTGTAATGGTCTTGTTTGTTTTTATGTGTCTGTCTGTCTGTCTGTCTGTCTGTCTGTCTGTCTAATCTTTGTTTATCTGTCTTACTGTCTCTCTATTATATTTTTTACAAAAGCTTTGCGTTTATATTCCGGATGAACTCTGTGACCTTAGAACTGTACATTCTGAGAAAGCAGTAATATCTCTGAAGATAAATGCTGAAAATATGAAAAGTAGTTACGTGGGAATTTTTGTTTTTATTTCAATTTATTTCAATTGAATTTTCTAAATGATATCAATTTTGAGCGTGAGACGCGATAGCTATTTTACATAAAGTCAATAACATTACGTAGACCAGGCTCAAATTAAGTCTTATTTCAGGGAAATGAAAATACAATATCTGATACACTCAGTAACCTTAAGCTGACTCCTTTAATTTCTAAAGAATTAAAACGAAAATACACACACAGACAAGACATTAAAAGAAAGAAAGAAAGAAAGAAAGAAAGATAAAAGAAAGAAAGAAAGAAAGAAGGAAAGGAAGAAAGAAAACAAGAAAGAAAGAAAGAAAGAAAAAAACAAGGAAAGAAAGAAAGAAAGAAAGGAAGAAAGAAAGAAAGAAAGAAAGAAGAAAAAGAAATTTGTCTGTCTGTCTGTCTGTCTGTCTGTCTGTCTGTCTGTCTGTCTCTGTCTCTGTCTCTGTCTCTGTCTCTGTCTCTCTCTCTCTCTCTCTCTCTCTCTCTCTCTCTCTCTCTCTCTCTCTCTCCCTCATTCTATCTCTGATTAACTAAATCGACATGAGAATCAAGTTCCACTTGTCCAGTTGCCGAGAGGGCTTAACATCTGATGCCTCTGACACTAAATGGACTTGAAGTACGCAAGCATCCAACTTGGTCCTCAGGTAAAAACATAATGATACTGTAGGGACGTCACCTCTGTCACGTGGAGCAACAGAAGACATGGCTGTCACCTCTGTCACGTGGAGCAATAGAAGACATGGCTGTCACCTCTGTCACGTGGAGCAACAGAAGACATGGATGTCACCTCTGTCACGTGGAGCAACAGAAGACATGGCTGTCACCTCTGTCACGTGGAGCAACAGAAGACATGGCTGTCACCTCTGTCACGTGGAGCAACAGAAGACATGGCTTGGCTGTAATCCTTCTGATCACCAAGCATTATGGCGGCTGGCAAGAGCTGAGGGGGGGGGGGGGGGAGGTGGAAGAACGAAATAAAAAAGTCACCTTGATCAGTAGGTGTGATCTTACCACGTAGAAGGGGAGGGCCAGAAGAACCAGGTTCTAATCCCTGTGTCCATTCCAATCATGGTCACACCTCCTGTCCCACACTGTGTCCTTTGTCCATTCCCATCATGGTCACACCTCCTGTCTCACACTGTGTCCTGTGTCCATTCCAGTTATGGTCACACCTCCTGTCTCACACTGTGTCCTTTGTCCATTCCAGTCATGGTCACACCTC
>JAPXFY010001275.1:12500-20000 GCA_030674185.1 Monoplex corrugatus | reverse complement strand
GTCAACCAAACTAAAAATGCAAGGAATCATGTCTTCACATTTTTTGTTTTGACATCCAACAAAACACACAAATGAAGAACTCCCATCTGTATTCTCCAAGTATTTCACCACCAAAATACAAACTCTTCGTGACAGGTTTGACAGGACACCCTGTCAACCATGCCCACCTGACCCTTCCTTCTCTGGCACACCTCTTACTACTTTTACCCCAGTCCCACAAGAAGAAATTCTCAAAACAATCAGATACATGTCGTTCAAAACCTGCGAACTGGATCCTCTTCCAGGTTCTCTCTACTCTGACTGTCTCCCTACTCTCCTCCCATTCATCACTGACATCATCAACACTTCTCTTCAAACTGGAACTATCCCAGATTCTTTCAAGTCTGCTATTGTTCACCCTCTCCTCAAGAAATACAATTTAGACCCAAATGAACTGAAAAATTACCGGCCTATCTCTAATCTCTCTTTCTTGTCAAAACTGCTTGAAAAAGTTGTCCTCAACCAGCTGAACTCTCACCTGTCTGCCAACAATCTCCTCAATCCTTTCCAGTCAGCCTACCGCCAGTGCCATAGCACTGAAACTGCCCTACTACACATTCTCAACAATCTCCTCCTTGCAACTGATACTGGCAGAGTCTCTCTCCTCACACTCCTTGATCTGTCTGCAGCCTTTGATACCATTGATCATGGTATTCTCCTTTCTAGACTTCATCATACTTTTGGCATCTCTGACATTGCTCTCTCCTGGTTCACTTCATATCTATCAAACAGAAAACAAACTGTTCTCATTAATGGCACTTACTCTCAACCTGCATACCTGACCTGTGGTGTTCCACAAGGATCTGTCCTTGGCCCTGTTCTTTTCACTCTTTACACCTCCCCCCTGTCTACCATCATCAACTCCCACTCTATAAAACACCACTTCTATGCTGATGACACCCAACTTCTAGACAGTGACACACCAGACAATATACAGCGCCTCTTGACTCGCACCACTGAGTGTTACTCGGACATTAAGAACTGGATGACGTTCAACAAACTTCAGCTTAATGATGACAAGACAGAAGCTATCCTCATTTGCACCCGTCAGAAACTTTCTCAGCTGCTTCCTCTTTCTCTCCCATTATGTAACACATCAGTCCCAATTTCTGATTCAGCTAAAAACCTTGGTGTCTGCATTGACTCTACCCTCTCCATGAACAACTTTGTTTCTCAAACTGCCAGATCTTGCTACTATCACCTCCATCGTATAAGCCTGATCAGGAAGTATCTCTCTGTCGAAACAACTGCAAAACTCGTTCTCTCCTTCATAATGTCTCGCATTGACTACTGCAATTCATTCCTGTCTGGTCTTCCTGCCTCCACCATTCACATCCTACAGCGCATTCAAAACAATGCTGCACGCCTTGTACTCAAAAAGAAAAAAGCTGACCACATATCTCCTCTCCTGGCACAACTTCACTGGCTCCCTGTATCAAAGCGCATATAGTACAAACTAGACACCATGTGCTACAAAAGCCTCAATAACGCAGCCCCCTATTACCTGTCAAGCCTACTTGAGATCTATGTTCCCTCACGTACCCTCCGCTCTGCTTCCGATCCTCTGACTTTTCGCTTTCCACGCACTAAGCTCAATACCTATGGTCCACGAGCCTTCTCTGTTTCTGGTCCACTTTCCTGGAACAAACTTCCTCTCTTTGTCCGTCAGCAACATACTTTTGTCTCCTTCAAGTCCGCTCTCAAAACTCACCTTTTCTCCTCTGCATAAAATCCTGACCTCACTCAATCCCCTCTGTAGCCTGTCTCCGCTCGGAGGGGAATCACATTGTAATATATATTTGTATATAATTTGCTCTCTATAATTTTCCATTGCTTTTATTCTTTTTCCCCATTTATAGCCATGTGTGAGTGTGTCTGTGCGTGTGTATGCGCGCGTGCGTAGGTGTATGTTCAGCGCTTAGATTTGATTTTTATCGAGAATTTGCGCTATATAAATATTGTAATTATTATATTATTATAGTTATAGACACTGCTCATGACTTTCACCACCATGCAAACCTTTTGATAGCAAAAACCTACCAGCTCAGGTGTGATCAGCTAACACACTATGAAACCAACAAATCTTGTGATAGCAAAACATACCAGCCCAGGTTTGATCAGCTAACACACTTTCAAACCAACAAACCTTTTGATAGCAAAAACCTACCAGCTCAGGTTTGATCAGCTAACACACTATGAACCCAACAAACCTTGTGATAGCAAAACCTACCAGCTCAGGTTTGATCAGCTAACACACTATCAACACAACGAACCTTGTGATAGCAAAACCTACCAGCTCAGGTTTGATCAGCTAACACATTATCAACACAACAAACCTTGTGATAGCAAAACCTACCAGCTCAGCTTTGATCAGCTAACACATTATGAAACCAACAAACATTGTGATAGCAAAACCTACCAGCTCAGGTTGGATCAGCTAACACACTTATCAAACCAACAAAGGCAGTGGGACATTTGTATCGATCAAAACATGATCCATTAGTGTCACCGTGGCTGTGACATTCGTAACTATCTGCAGGATGGTTACCTGGTGAGAGGAAGCCATTGACATCAGTCTATATTATCAGCTCAGCGTTGTCCAACTGAGCACTGAGTCTGAAAGGAGTATAGGGGTGGGGGGTGGGGATGAGCAAAGCCTGAAGACAGTAAAAACTATCAATTTCAATATGTTTATCACCAGAGTCAGTTCATATCAGGGTTACATAAGTTGCAGTTTATTCCCATCCTCTCCAAGCTGAGGTATTAGCACCAACAGAGAAAGCCATTGCAGTATTTCTCAGGTGCTAAGTTTGGTTGAAGGATCTTTTTTCACGTCATGAGGTCTGTGTAGACAGGCCATACTGATGCCCAGTTTTCTGTGTTCTGGAGGACATAAAATATATCAGCTATGTGTCAAATATCGTCATCATCATCATCAGGTGACCTGCCGCATGGCGTTGGCGATCATGGACTTCCATCTGTCTCTATCTCTCGTTGCCCCTAGCATCTCCCCCCCCCTCCTCGTCCCCAGCCACTCTGCAAATCCGTCCAGCATTTTCTCCCTGGGTCTACCCGGTGCTCTTTTTCCCTCCAGCTTTCCCGGTGTGACCAGGTACTCCAAATCCCCCTTCCTCATAAAATGGCCTATAAATGTTGCCTGTCTTTTCCTAATCTTCCTTATGAGTGATCTACGTGTGTCTGCCTCCATCAAGACCGTCTCGTTTGTTTTCTTTGTTGTCCATGGAACTCTCAACATTCTTCTTAGAAACCACATCTCGGCTGCCTTAATCTTGTTCTGGCTTTGTTTGTTGACTGTCCACGCCTCGCATCCGTACAACAGTATTGGTTCTATATAACATTCAAGAACTCTCTTCAAATATCATGTCAAGTATAAAATTCAGAGTTGGTAGACAGAATAACAGCAAGCTATCTCCATAACTAGACCTTGGCTGGTGATGTGTGTAACAGAATACTATCATCACACCGCAGTCTGTGCACAATTGTGTTAATGTTGTAATACTGAAGTTATAATGTTTTTACTGTGTATGAATTAGAATTTTTCAGTGTTTTTATCTTCATTCAAAATATTGATTATAATTTTATGTACAACTATTGCATGCACGAACACATACACACACTCATGCAAACAGCACACGCACAACACACACACACACAAACACACACACACACACACACACACACACACACACACACACACACACACACACATACACACACACACACACACATACACACACACATACATTCTTACATACACACACGCGCACAGGAACGCACACGCACGCACACACACACGTACACACACACACACGCACACGTAGGCACGCGCACACACGCAGCAATATATAAACACAGTATGCCTCTTTATTCAAACGAAAAATCTGTTAATCTTTTTTTCATTACATAAGTCAGTGTTTTAATTTTAATATTCTGTGGTTTCTTATGTGTCTTCTTACTTGTACAGCTTTAATGTTTGTTGTTATCTTATTGAGTATGTAATTGTGAACATTTTTTATCACCATTTGCCTTTCTTGCGAAATGTAAAGCGCTGGTGAGCATGTTTTTATATGAAATATGCGCTATACAAATAAACATTATTATTATTATTGTTATAATCATTATTATTATTATTATTATAATTATCATTATTATTATTATTACTATTATCATTATTATCATTATTATTATTATTATTATTATTATTATTATTATTATTATTATTATTATTATTATTATTATCATTATTATTATTATTATTAATATTATTATTATTATTATTATATTATCATTATTATTATCATTATTATTATTATTATTATTATTATTATTATATCATTATTATCATCATTATCATTATTATTATTATTAATATTATTATTATCTCCAGAAAAGTGTCCAGTTTGTTACAAGCTCAATGCTCCCATTCCTGGCTATGTTTTCACTGTTTCCACACTGAGCATTTCCACTGCATAAGTGCAAATCTATGTACATAAATCACCAATGTCTGTCTGCCTGTAACAAATATTTTGTCTCCTGTGACAGACACAGAAACTGACATGTGCCCTCAGGGATATTTGTATTACCAACAGAAAAGAGAAGAATGTCAATGGAAAGATTATCGTGAGTACATATGCATACAAGCATTTGCACGCGCGCGCGCGCACACACACACACACACACACGCATATACACGCACACACATAGACACACCCACATACACGCATACACACACACACACACAAACAAACAAACAAACAAACAAACAAACAAACACAAACAAACAAAAACACACACGCTCACACACATACAAACAAACAAACCAACAAACGCACATACGCTCTCTCTCTCTCTCTCTCACAAACACACACACACACACACATACACATGCACATACACACACACGCACACACACACGCACACAAACCAACAAACACACACATACATACACACACAAACAAACACAAACAAATAAACCAACACACACCACACACACACACACACACACACACACACACACACGCACACACACACACGCACACAAACCAACAAACACATACATATATACATACATACATACATACATACATACACAAACACAAACAAACCAACACACACACATACACACAAACACAAACCAACACAAACAAACAAACCAACACACACACACACACATACACACACAAACACAAGCAAACCAACCAACAAACAAACACAAACAAACAAACCAACACACACACACCACAGAGACACACACCCACAGACACACACATACACACACGAACGAACGCTCGCACATAGAGACAAAAGCAACTCAAAGAAAACCAGAGCAAACGAGCGATCAGCACCAACAACGGTAGTCTGATCTGAAGACAAGTAAATGCCGAGATGTGGTTTCTCAGAAGAATGTTGAAGTTCCATGGACAGCAAAGAAAACAAACGAGACAGTCTTGATGGAGGCAGACACAAGTAGATCACTCATAAGGAAGATTAAGAAAAGACAAGCAACATTTATAGGCCATTTTATGAGGAAGGGGGATTTGGAGCACCTGGTCACAACGGGAAAGCTGGAGGGAAAGAGAGCACCAGGTAGACCCAGGGAGAGAATGCTGGACGGACTTGCAGAGTGGCTGGGGATGAGGAGGGTGGAGGAGATGCTAGGGGCAACGAGAGATAGAGATGGTTGGAAGTCCATGATCGCCAACACCATGCGGCAGGGCACCTGATGATGATGATGATGAGACAAGTTAATATATAGAAAGGAAACTAACCCGAAGGAATTACACACAATGGAGGACAAAAGCAAGCAGTCAAACAAACAAACAAACAAGCAAACGATCAAACAAACAAACAAACGAACAAACAAGCAAGCAAGCACATCATCATCATCATCATCAGGTGCCCTGCCGCATGGCGTTGGCGATCATGGACTTCCAACCATCTCTATCTCTCGTTGCCCCTAGCATCTCCCCCACCCTCCTCATCCCCAGCCACTCTGCAAGTCCGTCCAGCATTCTCTCCCTGGGTCTACCTGGTGCTCTCTTTCCCTCCAGCTTTCCTGTTGTGACCAGGTGCTCCAAATCCCCCTTCCTCATAAAATGGCCTATAAATGTAAACATGTAATCTGCCTTGTGGACATCTCGGGAGAGAGTAAGGCTAAGGGAGTTAACCCTGAAAAAAACCGATGGAAGGCAAGGGGAAACCACCATCGTAGTTTTCCCCAGGAAAACCATGGACAAAGGAAAACAAGCACAACAAACAAGTAAAACGGAATCAACACGAACAAGCCCGGAAACAATAAGAAGCACACATAACAGTGTTTATTGTGTTGTTACTTGTGTGCAGACTGTACCAAACCACACGTGGAGGGTGTTGACAGGCAAGACATGCACCATGTTAAGCAGGTCGCTAACTGTCAACAAAAAACAAATCAGCAGCTTCCACTACACACACAGTTCAACCAGGACGTTGGGAATGCGACGGATAAACAGCGAGAGAGACACATACAGACAGAGACAGAGACAGACAGACAGATAGACAGACAGGCAGAGACAGAGAGACAGTGAGAGATAGAGACAGAAACAGAGAGACAGAGAGAGACAGAGACAGAGAGACAGAGAGGCAGTGAGAGATAGAGACAGATAGAAACAGAGAGACACAGACAGACAGCGACACAGACAGACAGACAGACAGACAGGCAGAGACAGGCAGGCAGTGAGAGATAGAGAGAGATAGAAACAGAGAGACAGAGACAGAGAGACAGAGAGACACAGACAGAGACAGAAAGAAACAAAATAAATAGAGAGAAGAGAGGGAGAGACAGAGAGACAGAAAGAGACAGAGAGACAGAGAGAGAAACAAAACTGATAGAGAGAAAAGAGACAGGGGAGAGAGAGGGGAGAGAGAGAGAGAGAGAGAGACAGAGACAGACAGAAACTAAGAAATACAAGCACACAAGGAACGTAGACAGAGAGACAGAGAGGCGGACACAACAGGCAAAAATGTAAATCCGACCCACAAAAATACACTGTGAAAAGAACAAAAAGGAAACAGAAAAACAAACAGAAAAAGAAAAGGAAAATGATGGACAAATTGTGCAGTGAATTTCACGCAGACAAAAAGGATGACAGAGAAAACAAAAATGTCGAACAACCGACAACTAAAAAAACACTCTTCAAAAAATGTGCAAAAAGAAAAAAGAAGCAACACCGACAAAAACAAAGAAAGAAAGAAAGAAACAAAGAAACAAACAAAGAAGCAAACAAACAAACAATTGAAATCCTGACCTTGGACAACTGGAAAGAAAATGTTTGAGAGGAAAGTGGGGCAGAGGGAGAGAGGAGGTGTGATCAGCATTTGCAGAGAGAGGTAGCGAAGGACTTGTGTGACAGAATACAGCACGAAAGGAATTATCACCTTGTTCGTATTTTTGTTCTCTTCTTA
>JAPXFY010001274.1:22500-38493 GCA_030674185.1 Monoplex corrugatus | reverse complement strand
TTGATGATGATGATGATGATGATGTGATGTGAGATTAAATGTTGATGATGATGATGATGATGATGAGGAAAGCGAAAACCGACGACGTTGACGCGCGACAATGAGTGTGATGTGATGATGTGATGATGGACGCGGGGGACGCGACGCGCTACCAAAGATAAACAACAATAAAAATTGAAATTAATAAAAAATATAATAATAACAAATTATATAATAACAATAATAATAAATAATAACAAAAAATGTTAATAAAAATAGAAATTTTAAAAATGAAAAGATGATGATGATGTGATGTGTGTGAGATGTGATGATGATGATGATGTGATGTGATGTAAATTGTGTGAGTGCGCGACGACGACGTGTGACGACGCGACGGGACGGGCGATGATGTGTGTGATGTAATGTGATGACGATGCGCGACACAACAAATCGCTACTTTACTATCTAATATTCTCTTCTCTACTACTTACTCTACTTATATATACTACTACTTACTCCCCCACCACTACTTCTACTCTACTATTATAAAAATTTTCACTTTTATACGTCAAAAATCTTGACAATTCAGTCAAAGGACTCACCCCACCCCCCGGAAAGGCTACTCGCCAAAAAAGCCCACCTTACAATTTTAAACACGACGCGGGAAAGGTGTTGAATTTTGTTGAGAAAAAGAGGTGGGCTTCAAAAATTGGTTTGAAGCAAAAAGGGGTTTAGAAAAAAGGCAAAAAAAAACCCAAGAAAACCCCTACTTGACTTGAAAGACCCAGCAAAAAAACACTGAACATTTCAAGTTGTCCCTCCTTTTCGCCAGTTTTTCTGAAAAAAAGGCAAAGGGTCATGGAGAAAACGCCCCCAAACTTTATGCTGTGTCGCTCGGTGAAAATTTATTCTTTTTTTTCATCTTTTCCTTTCTTTTTGCCCGGGGCCCTTTTGCGCGGGGCCCCTTTTGCGGGGCCCCGGGGGGTTTCCTCGTCTGTTGTTGGTTTTTTTCCTTTTCCCTTTTCCCCCCCCCCCCTTTTTTTTAAAAAAAAACAAAAAAAAAAAATTTTTGTTTTTTGTGTGTTTTTTTTTTTTTTTTTGCGAGGGTTGGGCCGGGTTTGATTCCCCTTTCCCTCGGCGTCTGAGCTCCCCCCCTTTTTGCTGTTTGCCCGTTCGCGCCCTGGCCCCCTCCCCCCCCCATTGTGCCCTTTGGCGTGGCGGGGGGCGGGCCCCCCCCCCCCCCCCTCGGGTGGAGGGGTTGCCCATTGGTTTCGGGGGGTTTGATGGGGGGGGGGGGCCGCCCCCCCCCCGCCCCCCTATCCTCCTCCCTCCCTCCTTTTTCCTTTTTATTTTTTTACCTAAAAGAGAATGATTCAGATCGTGACATGAGGCTTATTCTCTATTCTACACTTGCAACTAACATACTATTGATCACTTTGTACAAGGAAAATTAACTGAATTACTAAAGGGACAAACGCGCCCACGTGGTTTCATTTATCAAAGGGCAATGCCTTTCATGATGGAAGGAAAATGAAACAAACATCATGTATGTAAGATGCTAATGTTTAACCCACAAACATATAAAGAACCCAAATCGGTTTTTGTTGTACGGTTATTGACTAATAAGGTGGGTTTACATACATACATTGAGGAGAGGCAGAGACAGACACATAACAGACAGCAGAAGAGAAACAGACAGACAGACAGAGAGATGGGGACAGAGAGAGAGAAGAAAGAGAGGCGGAGTTAGGACAGGTACAGGACAGACAGACTGGAGACAGAAACAAAGACAAAGGACAGAGAGAGTCAGGGTCAGACACCACAGACAGGACATACACAGACAAGAAGACAAAGGACAAAGACTGGAGCAGAGAGAGAGAAGAGGAGAGAGAGAAGGGAGAAGACAGAAGAGAGGGGAGAGGCAAGAGAAGGTGGACAGAGAGAGAGAGAGACAAGAGAGAGAGGGGGGAGGGGAGTGAGGAACCCCACAGACGTAGAGACAGAGGAGAGTGAGGAAGAGAGAGAGACCAGAGACAAGAGGGCGATGTGGAGACAGAGAGAGAGAGTACCAGAGAGTGAGAGAGAGAGACAGAGTGTGAGAGAGGTGGAGAGAGAGAGGAGAGCAGAGAGAGGTACACGAAGTGGGAAGAGGTAAGAGAGAGGGAGAGAGGAAAGGAGAGACGAGGGACGGAAGGAGAGGAGGAGAAGGGAGACAGCGACAGAGAGCGAGTGAGAGGACATGAAGAGAGAGAGTGAGACCAGTGGGTGGGAGGCGGAGATGAGAGGAGAGACACGAATGAGGAGACAGAAGTGGGAGGAGAGAGACTGAGAAGAAGAGAAGACAGGGAGGGAGAGAGGAAGAGAGAAGGGGGGGGGGAGATGAGAGAGAGACAGAGAGAGAGAGACAGATGAGGGGAGAGACGAGAGGAGAAGAGAGAGGAATGAAGAGGAGAGAGAGAGAGAGACAGAGTCAGAGAAGGAGAGAAGGAGGAGAGGAAGAAGGAGAGAGGAGAGACTAGGGAGAGGGAGAGTGCTGGGAGACAGAGGAGGAGAGAGGAAATAGGGGAGGGGGGAGGGAGCGAGGCGGATGAGGAGGAGACAGAGGAGATCAGGGGGTGGAGAGAGGACCAGAGAGGGAGAGAGAGAAAGAGCGGAGAGAGGAAAGACGGAGAGAGAGACTGATTAGGAGAGGAGAGGGAGGGACAGGGGAGGACAGAGAGAGGAGAGAGAGAACAGATGACGAGAAGAGAGACAGAGGAAGAGAGAGAACAGAAGAGGAGAGAGGAGAGGAAGAGAGAGAGAGACCCAGAGGAGAGAGAGAGAGATGGGAGATAAGACGGTGGGGAGAGAGGACAGAAGAGACCTGAGACAGAGACAGAGATGGGAGAGAGAGAAAAGGAAAAAGCGAGAGAGGAAGCAGGTGTAGAGGGACACGGAAGTGTTGTGTGGTATGGATTGTGGAGTGGGGGAGTGGGTGGGTGTGTGTGGTGTCAGTGTGTGTGAGTGGTTAGTGAGTGTTGTGGTGGTGTGGTGGTGTGTGAGTGGTGAGGGGGGGATTGAGTGAGTGTGGAGTGAGAGAAAATATTGGTGGGGGGATATATGGGGGTTAGGTTGGAGGGGTGACGGTTGTGGTGAGATATAAAGGTGGTTGAGGTGAGAGGGTTGTGGCGTGAGTTGTCGTCGTGACGTTGGAGGCGGTGTGGGTGGTTAGGTTTGAAGTTGTTCGTTGAAGGTGGTTGGGGCGTGGTGGAGGGTGGGGGGGGTGTCTGGTGGGTCGTGGTGGAGAGTGTGTGGGGGTGCGTGTGTTGTGTGAGGTGGAGAGTGGAGGGGTTAGTGTGTGAAGTCGTGAGGGTCGTGATGAGGGGGTTTTTAGGTGGATTAGTGGTGGTTGGGATCGGTGGAGTCGGTGTGAGAGTGAATGTTCGTAGGGATGTAGTAGTGTGGTCATAGTGGAGGTCCGTGTTGTGGGGGGAATGTGGTGTGTTGTGTCGGGTGTGTCAAGGGTTGGTGTGTGTGGTGCTTTTTTAAAGAAGGTGAAGTGAGAAGGGAAAATTTAACGGAAAAAGGACAATGAAAGGTAATAAAAGTGGCTAATGAGGAGAGTAGCAAATAATACTAATGAGAGGAAAGCAAAACAGGAGGAAATGAAAGAAAGGAGAGAGGAAAGATAGAGAGTACAAAGAAAGACAAGGAGGAAAAAAGGGCATAAAACCGAAAAACAAAAGAGGGACAAGAGGGTGGTAAGAGAGGAGAGAGAGAAAGACAGAGATGAGGGAGAGAGAGGGAAAAATATAGGAAGAAAGAAAATAGAGTATAAGGTAGCGAAAAAGACAAACACGGAAAAAGAAGAAGATGTGGAAAAAAAGAAAGGAGAGGGCAAGAGGGGTGCAAGAGAGAGAACACACGGAAAGAATAAGAGAAAAATACAAAAAAGAAAGTGAAGCAAAAAAGAATAGAAAGAATAAGAAGAGAAAAGAGAAAGAGAGGAAGGGGAAAAAGACAAAGGGGGAAAAAATAAGACGAAAGGAAACAAGGAAGGAATGGAAAAAGAAAGGGGGAGAGCAAATAAAAGGGAAAATAAGAGGATAGGGAGGAGAGAGAGGTAAAAGAGAAAGAGAGGGGGAGAGGAGAGGGAGAGAGGGGGGAGGGAGAGGGAGAGAGGGAGAGACAGAGGGAAAAAGGAGAGAAAAAGAGGAGAAGGGGAGGAGAGAGGGGGGGAGAGGAGGAAAGAGAGGAAAAGGGAGAAAAGAGGGAAGAGAGAGAGAGGGAAGAGGAGAGGGGGAAAAGGAGGAAAAGAAGAGAAAAGAAAGTATTTACGAACCAATGGTTTGTAAACAATTTTTACCCAAAATAAGTCGGTTATCGATTATTTTCCCTTTCAAAGTGACTTCTCAACTAAAAAAAAAACCTTCCCTATCTTTTTTCGATCTTCAGAATAGTTTGAAAATGGAAGAGGTTCCATAGGGTTTGCCATTTTTTGTTTTCTCTCGTTTAAATTTCCCCCCCAACAAGAAAAATAGGCCGAGGGTAAACAGGGAAACCTATTTCCCAAAATTGTTAGCTTTCCTCCTGTCGGTTTGGAAACTGGGCCATTTATTTGAGCAGCAAAAAAAAAGGGCAAGCGGGGGGGAAAAAAAGTACAGGTATAAATAAAAAACTGTTTTTTTTTGTCTTAACGGGTTTTTCCCCCACAAACTGGTAAGAAACCGGGAAAAACGCATGTACAGTTTATCGAGTGATCCCACAGCGTGGGAAAAAGAAAACGAGGTGGTTTTTGATGTATTGTTTATCATTTTAGGTGCCCTGCCAAAGGCGTTGGGGATCTGGTTTTCATCTGTCTCTTTTCTCTTGTTGCCTCAGCATCTCCTCCCCCCTCCTCGTCCTCAGCCACTCTGCAAGTCCGTCCAAAATTTCTCCCTGGGTTTTTTACTGGTGCTCTCTTTCCCTCAGCTTTCTGTTGTGGGCCAGGTTTCTCTAATTTTCCCCTTTTCCCCATAAAATTGGGCCCATTAATGTTGCCTTTCTTTCTAATTTCCCCTTTCATTTTATTTCTTTGTGTGTGCCTCTATCAAGACTGTCTGTTTGTTTTCTTTGCTGTCCATGGAACTTCATCATTCTTCTTAGAACCACATCTCGGCTGCCTCAATCTTGTTTCTGGCTTGCTTGTTGATTGTCCACGCCTCACAACCGTTAACTTATCGGTTCTATATAACATTCGAAAAATCTCTTCCTGATGTTAGTTGATTGGCATTAGTTGGTAAGAATGCTTTTCATCTTATTGAATGTTGTTTTGGCTTGGCCGATTCTGCTGGCTATTTCTGATGTGCATCTGCCGTTGGTGAGATGATCGTTCCCTGAAATTATCAAACTGTCTCAAGGTTGTGCCGTTTGCTGTTATTTTGCATGAGAGGATTTCATGTTTTTTTTACTGATTACCATAACTTTCAGTCTTCTTGCTGTTTAGCTCCACCCTTTCACTTTTGCTCTCAATTTCTGTTATATTCACAAGGTTTCGTAGATCCTTTTCATTTTCTGCAATTAGCTTGGTATCATCTGCGTATTGAATGTTGTTCATCATTTTTCCTTGGCCAGACAAATTATGTATTGTACTTGTAAAAAATCCCCGAAAGGGGCGGAGCTTAGCGCCTCATGGTGCCGGAGTGTAGTGTTCTTGTCTCCTGATAAAATTAAGGCGTGTTCATTTTGTGTTGGAAGTGTCGACTGGGCTTTAGTTTCGTAATTTTTAACCATTTATGCCTTGTTTTCCTTTTCTCACACTGGCTGAGCAGCAGGGAAGTTTCAGTCTTTATTTTCCTAATTTTTGTATCTTGTGTTTGTTATTTGTGATCTTAAGCTTGACAAAGGCCAGTTGCCCGAAAAGTTGCGCCTGTCTTGTCTTGTTGTATAAAATACGCGTTCTTAGTCTTTTTTCGTGTGTTTTTTTTTTTCCTGGTTCCTGTTTTGTTTGTAAGAATGTCTTTAAGGGGCGAATACTTAGCACCTCGAGGTGTCAATACTGGCAGTGGTTTCTTGCTTGCCTCTCGATAAAACTAGGGATTACTCATTTTATGTTTGAAGTCTCGACTGAGCTTTTATTTTAAAAACCTTTAGCTGTTTATGTCTGTTTTGTCTCGTTTACACCAGTTTTGATGTAGAAAAAGGACGCACCACTAAAATAATAGCTAATTAATTAATTAACCCTTTGACTCCTGCATTCAGTCGGCCAGCATCCCTGCAACTGCCAACCTTGCCAGGAAACAAAAAGTTAACCCTTTGATTCCCTTTCCATGTCCACCAGATTCCTACATGAATCATTTAGATCATTTATTTTCTGTTGATAAGTGTAATCATGGACTGATGTTTTGCTTCCATATTTCTCTGATCTTGGGTGTTTCTTGTTCATGTGGCTTCTAGTCCTGTTGACAGTTCTTTTAAAAAACACAGCTCACAGGTGGTGATTCTGTGCTTAAGATGTTATTTCAGGGTCCGGGGTCTGGCACTGATAAGTATGTAGACAGAAGTTATTACTTTTTTATTTTTTAAAAAAAAAAGACTTGCAATTTTTCACATAAAAACATGTTTTGCTGCAGCTGGTTATAATTTTTGCAATATTTTGATAGATTCGTACGGAGGACCATAATCGCCAATGCCATGTGGCAGGGGCACTTGATCATGATGATAGGATCCAAAAGGAATTGACGATCTTGGCTAATTTTTCAATAGTGATCGATCAGTTAAGTGATAATTTTGGTCAGTAAAGAAGAAACGAGAGGGTTACATATTTAATTCTTTCGCATCAATTTATTCTGGACCCATCTTGCTCGCCCACCGTTTTGCTATCAAAAATATTTTAAGAACTATACCAGCCCACAGCAAAAACATTTTCATCTGAAAAATTCAATTCTTTTTTTTTCAAATAAACGTAACATACACAATTTTCATTGGACAAAAACTACAACATCAACCCCCAACACCAAAACAGATAAACTGGCAAACTATGGTCTACAAAACAGTTCCGAGGAAAATCTATATTTCTATGCAGACGAAACACATCAACATTTGCAATAGATTGCAAAAACTCACACTACAGTTGTTTTTTGTTTTTTTTCTTTTCAGGTTTGTATTCTAATTCAAAATATTTCAACTAGATTTAACACACATAAAATGATAATGACGCGATGGTAATAACATGTTGCTTTGATATGAAATGAGCGCTATCATGTTATCTACATGCTAAGTGCCCACTTAACGTGGAAATTCGATCAGTTTGAGGAAAATGCTTCACAAAACTTGTAGTATTCTAAAATAAGGAATTGAAATCTACCACTCAAAAACTCGTTTACTAACCTTTCCAGTCATAATGCACATTTTTCCCTTTGGCTAATACATTTCACATAACTTGTTTTTGTTGTCCACGTTTTCATGCTATTTGTGTGGTGTGTGTGTGTGTGTGTGTGTGTGTGTTGTGTGTGTGGGGTGTTTGTGTGTGTGGTGTGTGATGTGTGTGTGTGTGGTGTGCGTGTGTGTGTATGTTTGTGTGCGTGTGCGTGCGTGTGTGTGTGGTGTGGTGTTGTGTTGTGTGTGTCTGTGTCTCTGTGTCTTCTGTGTCTGTGTATGTGTGTTGTGTGTGTGTTGTGTGTGTCTGTGTGTGTCTGTGTGTGTCTGTGTATCTGTGGTCTGTGTTTTGTGTGTGTATGTGTGTGTGTGTGTGGTTTTTGTGTTGTGTGCGTGCGCGTGTGTTGTGTGTGAGTGTGTGTTGTGTGTGTGTGATGTGTTGTGTGTGTGTGTGTGTGTGTGTGTGTGTGTGTGGGTGTGTGATGTGTGTGTGTGTGTTGTGTGTGTTTCTGCTTATTTTCTATTTGCT
The DNA here is from genome assembly GCA_030674185.1 of Monoplex corrugatus. Lineage (NCBI taxonomy): Eukaryota > Metazoa > Mollusca > Gastropoda > Littorinimorpha > Ranellidae > Monoplex > Monoplex corrugatus. Next base: position 30,650 of record JAPXFY010001274.1, on the reverse strand, counting down.
TAAACGCTGGCAATAATTTTGATTTTGAATTTTTTGTTACTTCAATGGCTACATTCTATTTCTATTACATAATGTTTGTATTTTCATTGTTTTGTTTTTTTGTATTACGTCGTTTTCGTGTGAATTTACGTCTTCTATCAAAAATCACTTTGAAGTCTGTTTCTTTCTTTGTTCATTATGTGTTGTACATTTGTTCTTTGTTGTCTTTTGCATGTGTTTGGACAAAGGTTTAGTTGGTCGAAAATTTTGCTTCTCTCTTTTTTGTCGTCTTTTATCAAACACGCGTTTTTTATTCTCTGTCTGTCTCTCTGTCTGTCTGTGTCTCTCTGTCTGTCTGTCTGTCTGTCTGTTTGTCCTCTCTCTCTCCCCTTCTTCTTCTCTCTCTTCCCCTTTCTTCCTCTCTCTCTCTTGAAACTCTCTCTTGAACTCTTGAACTCTCTCTCCCCTCTCTCTCTCTCTGCCTGTTGTCTTGTCTTTGTCTCTGTCTGTCTCTCGAATTCTCTCTCTCGAATTCTCTCTTGAACTCTCTCTCTTGAACTCTCTTTTGAATTCTCTTGAACTCTTTGAATTCTCTCTCCCCCTCTGTCTGTCTCTCTGTATGTCTGTCTTGTTCTCTCTCTCTCTCTCTCTCTCTCTCTCTCTCTCTCACCCCACACACACACATACACACACAACACACACATAACAACACCACACGAGAGAGAGAGAGAGCGGGAGAGGGGGGAGAGTTTGTACAGGTGTTATGTTAACAAAAAGTGGTATGTGTATGTCTGTTTGCATGTGTATGGCTGTGTGTATGTGTGTGTAGATGTAGGTGCATGTGTGTGTGTGTGCGTTTATGTGTGTGTGTATATGTGTGTGTGTTTGTGTGTGTTGTGTGGTGTGTGTGTCTGTTTGTGTGTGTGTGTGTCTGTGTCTCTGTGTCGCTGTGTCTGTGTATCTGTGTGTGTCTATGTACCTGTCTGTGTGTCTGTGTGTGTGGGTCTGTATGTGTGTCTCTGTGTCTCTGTGTCTCTGTGTCTCTGTATCTCTGTGTGTCTGTGTGTGTCTATGTGACTGTGTTGTGTGTGTGTGTGTGTGTGTGTGTGTGTGTCTGTGTGTGTGTGTGTCTGTGTGTGTGTGTATGTGTGTGTGTGTGTCTGTGTGTCTGTGTGTTTCTGTGTCTGTGTCTGTTGTGTAGTTTTGGCTCCTTATTACACTCACCGTGAAAATCGGCAAAATACTGTCTGCGAGGGATCGCTCCCATGTCCCCAGGGGAATTTGTAAGAGCTGTCAACTGATCGTTACTACATCACCAAAGAATAGTGACAGTCTGCGCGCATGGACAATTTGTTAAACTTCTATAACATTTCAGATGTGGTGGATTGCGTATAAAAGCATCTATGTGCGCTGGCATCTTATATTAAACAGATATCGAGAAATTGAACAAAATACGGTACGAGCATTCATCTATACATTCATCTAGATGTTATGCTTCATAGAAAGCTTCGTTTCTTTTCAGAAGATGTTTTAAATGCAAGCGCGGCTGTATACATCCAGACGCTTTGATACGTATGCTGAATATTACTTTCATGATGCTGTGAAGTTTCTAGGAGAGGGAAAAGTTCTTATCTTAAAGAAAAACGTGTCTGCTTTTCAGTGAAAAATAAATGTTAAAGTTGTTGATAACAACCGCATGTTTGGCAACATTTGAGTGTTAAAACTTTTTTTTTTTTTTTTTTGGGGGGGGGGGGGGAGCGGTCATTATCTCTGTCTCTGTCTCTGTCTCTCTCTGTCTCTCGCTCTCTCTCTCTCTGTCTCGCTCTCTCTCTCTCTCTGTCTCTCTCTCTCTCTCTGTCTCTCCGTCTCTATGTCTGTCTCTCTGTCTGTCTGTCTATCTCTCTCTCTATGTCTCTTTCAGTCTGTCTGTCAATCTGTTTGTCTTTCTCTCTGTGTCTCTGTCTCTATCTCTGTCTCTGTCTCTGTATCTCTCTCTCTCTCTCTCTCTCTCTTTCTCTCTGTCTCTGTGCGTATGTCTGTCTGTCTGTCTCTCTCTCTCTCTCACAAAACACACACACACAAACACACACACACACACACACACAAACACACAAACACACACAAACACACACACACAAACACACAGCACACAAAACACATACACACACAAACACACACACACATGCACACACACACACACACACACAACACAACACACACACACACACACACACCACACACACACACACACACACACACACCACACACACACACACACACACACACACACCACACACACACACCCTTCTTCACTACAAAACGTTTCATGACAGGCTAAAAGAAATCAATAATCAGACCTCTCTGTTTCGATGGAAACGGGAGATGGAGAAAGACAATATCATGTTGGTTTTAGAAGAAATTGGGTAGTCAGGTCCAGCGAGACTGCTTCTGTAAACCATACCCTGTGTTTTGTTGGTATTGTCTTTTCTGATGGTTTGTTTGTTCGGTTGGTTGGTTGGCTGGTTGGTTGGTTGGTTTGGTTGGTTGGTTTGGTTGCTTGGTTGCTTGCTTGCTTGCTTGATTATTTGTTTGTTTTTGTTTCTTTGTTCGTTCGTTCGTTCGTGTGTGTGTTCGTTTGTTTGTCTGTTTGTTTGTTTGTTTGTTTGTTTGTGTTTCTCTCTCTGCGTGTGTGTGTGTATGTGTGTATGTGTGTCTGTCTGTCTGTCTGTGTCTGTGTGTGCGCGTGTAAACTCAAGTCTTCCTGACCAACAATGCAGATGTCTGTATTTCTCCGATATGGTTATGCCAGGATATCTTCTGATAGTAAGCATAGGCACACTGTCACCAGATTCAATCCTAGATGGAACGCCATGGCATCATGGTTATCATCCTCATCGTTGTCATTATTATTACATTGTGAAAAACTTTGCCAGCTTCTATGGCCTTTAACATGGCATAGAAAATGGACAAAAGAAAAGGCGAAACAAAAGGAAATATAACAGCGATGACCCTATAACAAAAAACAAAAAAAGAAGAAAGGAAAGATTCCCTTTCGAAAAAATGCAGACTGCAGATTGTGTCTTTCTGGTCCTCTCTTCGTCATCCACATCCACATCCCTTTTTGTTCTCAGTTTTCTTTTTATTTCACTGTAAAGATTTGCACCCAGCATCTTGGGCGGAAAAAAATAGTTCGGAAGTTACCAGGAGAGATTCGTCGTACTGGAGCAATTTTGTATAGATGCCATCCAGATCTGCCAGCAATTACCTGGCAGACTCCTTGAGCCTGTGCAAAATTCACTGTGCTGTAAAGATCTTCAGAAGGACCGGACTCCTTAATCCTGCACAAAACCCTATACTCTGGCATGGTGGGGTCGGAGGGGGAGGAGAGGGGGGGGGGGTAAGGGGAGACAGGACTTATGAAATACTAAGCTGAAATCACCAGAACGATTACAGCTTAAGACTGGCAGATCGGATTGAACTTGGAACAAAAGATTTTGAGTCTGTGGCCCTGTTACAAGAAACCAAATACGTGCACCACTGTTTACAGTGCAGTCAACATTCCAATCACAGCAACTCTTACTTATCTCACCTTACTAACATCACACATCATCGTGTTATGTTTTGTTGTTGTTATTTTTCATTCTATTCAGACACCGTTGCTTCGCCTTTCTTATTATCATTCTTTTCTTCCAGTCATGTAGAAACCTCTATTTCTACGATGACAGGAATGGGTATTTGCTACAGAGATATGAACTGGGTGGCACTTTCTCTGTCAGTACTTTGCACTTGATTGTTACATTGTGGTAATTGTACTGCCTCACACTGAGAAGTGCTTGACACCATCTCTTTTCCTGAGGGCGTTTGTTTTGCTCTACTGTTATAATTATGATGTAAGGTGAAAAGAGTGCGTACTCCATTATTCTGAAGAGCCGGAATGCACTCAATTACGCACGCTGTAAAAGACTAATCAAAAATGTCAGACCATTCACGCTGTAGATTATGAATTGTATATCACCACTTTATGTCTGAGCAACAACAGTGGAATGAAATAACACCACCACACACACACACACACACACACACACACACACACACACACACCACACACACACACACACACCACACACCACACACACACACACACACACACACACACACACACACACACACACACAAGGAATAAAAAAAAAAAAGGTCAACGAAAAAGAGTATGTGAAGCACTAATGAAAAAATATAACAAAGGAAGAGAAAAAAAAATGGTGCTCCATATACATGCATGCAAATGAGGTACGAACAAAAAAAAATGCACACGATCACAGCACTGGAATGTTCTATCTGATCCCCTATTCAGCAAAGACTGTGAACTTTAGAGGGATGTTAATATTTATTTAATACTTTCGTCATTCTTTGTGGTCGGAGAATGCATGTTTCATTGGTTTCATTGGTTCAGGTGGGAGATTGAAATATTCATATTCAACTCAGTAACAAGAATTTGCACGATTACTTTCTTTGACGATACCCTTCAAAACGAACATAAAACTAAATATTTTATCAACAATCCATCAATATCTGTTCAGACAAACTAATGTCTGCGCAGGATCTGCAGCATCACGCAGCAAGACTGTGTACCCGACCTTCAAGTTCTGAAAAATTGTGGACTGCCAAACATTGAGTGTCTTCTTAAAACAAGTGCCAGATTTGTCGGACAGGACATTTTGTCTGTATAGAAGATCACCACAACTGAAATACCTCTCTGTACAGGAGAGCTGAAGCAAAAACATCGTGGACAGAGCAGCAGGGAAGTTTCAGTCTTTCTCTCCTAATTTTTTGTATCTGGTGTTTGTTTGTTTGTTTGTTTGTGATCTTACGCTTGACAAAGACCAGTTGGCCGAAAATTTGTGCCTGTCTTGTCTTGTTGTATTATGTACGCGTTCTTATTATTATTTTATTGTTGTTGTTGTTGTTGTTGTTGTTTAATTTTCGTGTTTTTTTCTGGTTCCTGTTTGCTTGAACGCGGGCAGTCACACTTGGTTTGGATTTCGTAAAAACGAAGAGACAAATTACAGGAACATAGAATAGAGAGATGTGGGAACATAGAGAGATGTGGGAACATAGAGAGATGTGGGAACATAGAGAGATGTGGGAACATAGAGAGATGTGGGAACATAGAGAGATGTGGGAACATAGAGAGATGTGGGAACATAGAGAGATGTGGGAACATAGAGAAGAATAGTGGGAACATAGAGAGATGTGGGAACATAGAGAGATGTGGGAACATAGAGAGATGTGGGAACATAGAGAGATGTGGGAACATAGAGAGATGTGGGAACATAGAGAGATGTGGGAACATAGAGAAAAGTGGGAACATTAGAGAGATGTGGGAACATAGAGAGATGTGGGAACATAGAGAGATGTGGGAACATAGAGAGAAGTGGGAACATAGAGAGATGTGGGAACATAGAGAGATGTGGGAACATAGAGAGATGTGGGAACATAGAGAGATGTGGGAACATAGAGAGATGTGGGAACATAGAGAGATGTGGGAACATAGAGAGAAGTGGGAACATAGAGAGAAGTGGGAACATAGAGAGATGTGGGAAACATAGAGAGATGTGGGAACATAGAGAGATGTGGGAACATAGAGAGAAGTGGGAACATAGAGAGAAGTGGGAACATAGAGAAAAGTGGGAACATAGAGAGAAGTGGGAACATAGAAATGTGGGAATACAGACTAGGAGTGGAAACATAGAGATGTGGGACATAGTTGTGGTATAAGCGGACAGTCAAAAGAACAGAAAGTTAATGGCCAATCACCAACTGATCCTGGCCTGTCACAGAATGCATGCAATACTGGCACATGACTCTTGCTCAGGCATGATAAGCTGGAGATGAGACTATGAGATAAAATGCTGAGGACACAAATGAGATTTTTTCTCCGAGAACGGTGGATCAAATTGTCTTTACTGTCAGGAGAACTGAAGGGAAAAAGGTCAGTGTACCCAGCTTCTGACAGGTCCTGACAGACAGGTGAGCGTGTCGTACAACTTACATCTACAGTTGCTCGTGTGTTGGCACACAAAAAATTGGACACAAATAGCAAAGGTTGTGATCAAAGACTTGCTTATGGTCTCTTATAACAACTTATAACCGCAACACACACACACACACACACACACACACACACACACACACACACATACACACACACGCACACACGCACACACCACACACACACACACACACACACACACACACACACACACACACACACACACACACACACACACACACACACACACACAAACCCATCCCATGTATACATACACCAGCTGTTTCCCGTAAAATGACTTTCATAACTAATCTCAGTTGTGTGTTTGCCGCGCAGTGTCGGCTAAACAACGTGCCTACACGCATCCGAGAACCTCTAGAACGCTTAACAAATTTGCTGGCAGATTTGAGTAGAGCGCATATGAACTTCTCCAAGTGCTACGAATACAGACGTCAACCTTATGCCCATAGATCTAGACTACCTTCATTCTTATCTCTACCTGTATGTATTCATCTAGTCAGTCTACCTGAAGACTTTTTACAAGCACCACCATCCATCATTCTATCAGTCGTGGTTGTTTCTTCACCATGCGCGTTCTGTGTACCGTGTTATGTAAAATTTCTTTAGTTTTTTTCCACATTCAGGTCAAGGTGATTTTCATTGCAACACTTTACACTCTGCATTCAGTGCAGGGTCTCTTCATATGGGTGGCCTCACGGCGACTTGACATCTCTGTTTCCCCTGGGCTTCCTGGCACTAGGATTTCGACTGAATGAACTGGGGGGGGGGGGGGTTTGGAGCCGGAAAGAACGAGGCCGACTCAGAAGTTGAAACAGCAACAATAGCAGCAGCAACAACTACAACAACAGTCTAATGAATACATTTAATGTCGGTTTATTCATTTACCAGTGAATAGGACGATTGCCAATTTTAAACACTCAACTATAACACTGACAACATTGTCATCATCATCATCATCATGTGCCCTGCTGCAAGGCGTAGGCGATCATAGCCCTCCATATGCATCTATCCCTTGTCGCTGCAAGTACATCTACCACCCTCTCTGTCCTCAGCCACCCTGCAAGTCCGTCCAATATTTTCTCCCTGGGTCCACCTGATATTCCCTTTCCCTCCAGCTTTCCTGTTCTGACCGGGTACTCTTATTTCACTTTCCTCATAAAACACCCTGTGAATGTTGCTTGTCTTTTCCTTATCTTCTTTGTAAATGAACTTCTTGTGTCTGCCTCCTTCAAGACTGTCTGTTTGTTTTCTTTGCTGTCCGTGGAACTCTCAACGTTCTTCTTAGAAACCACATTTCAGTTGCCTCAACTGTGTTCTGACTTTGCGTGTTGACTGTCCATGCTTCACAGCCGTACAACGTTATCGGTTCTATACAATATATTCAAGAACTCTCTTCCTGATGTTGATTGATAGGCATTTGTTAGTAAGAACGATTTTCATCTTCTTGATTGGCTGTTTTGGAAACGTTATGTTCACGATCACGGCAGTCGGTTGGTGTATGGACCTAAATGCAGCCGAGACTAACAAGAAAAGTCTTACGGTGTAAGTGGCCTGTTTTTGCTCTAGTTGGTAAGAGTAACATGCTGATAAAATTGGGGGACGTGGGTTTCGATCCCCGGGCGGGGTCAAAGGTTAACAGCGGGCTGGTTGGCTGTCTTGATAGAGTCAGAGACTTTAGATCTGACATCTTCAGTTCAGTTCCATCATGCGACTTAAAAACTGATCTGTTCACAGCAAGTCTTAAACTTTCCAGTTGTTTCATTAAAATGTCAGGTTTTTGTCCCGTGACACCGTTTTCTATGTCTCTGTCTCTGTCTCTCTGTCTCTCTGTCTCTCTGTCTCTCTGTCTTTCTGTCTCTCTGTCTCTGTCTCTGTCTCTCTCTGTCTCTCTGTCTCTGTCTCTGTCTCTGTCTCTCTCCAATCTCTCTCTCTCTCTCTCTCTCTCTCTGTCTTCTGTCTGTCTGTCCCTGCCTCTCTTCTGTCTCACTCTCTCTATCTGTTTGTCCCTGTCTGTATGTCTGTCTGTCTGTGTCTGTCTCTCTCTCTCTATGTTCTCTCTTTGTCTCTCTCTGTCTCCTTCTCTCTCTCTCTCTCTCTCTCT
>JAPXFY010001274.1:0-5000 GCA_030674185.1 Monoplex corrugatus | reverse complement strand
GATTATCACTGGCATGTGAATGCTTCTTTAACAACAAATTTAGATTCATGTTGGTATTCGATTCATCAGGCACCCATCGTAAACGTACCACTGTTACGTAAAACAAACAATCAAATTGTTTTAGAGAGATTTATTTCACGCGGCAAAAGTTACATGTGTTCCATTGAAGCTTGTACACACAGTATCATACTATTAAATCTCACATTGATTGACTATCCTGGACGTTCTGGTTTGACGGGAAATAACTGTACCGACACATCTGTAGGTAAAACCAGTAGGACAAATATTCTACGTCTTGAAAGATCAGACCATGACTTATGATATAGTGGGAGGATGTAGAAAAATTATATCTATGACAGATAATCGAACCCTGGCTCCTCGATTCCTCAGTGGGTGTTGTCTCAACTGGGCCACACAGTCCATTTGGTGTGGATTTTCTCTACGTTGCGCTGATCTCGATTAACCGTGACAGTAGTTGAATAATCCTGCTAATGTGTTACGCTGATGAGGCATTATTTGTTATCATGAACTTTCCTAACTCAGCGAAACATTAGAGAAGGTAGATACTGTTGTTTTTGTTGTTGTTGTTGTTGTTCTTGTTGTTCTTGTACTTGTTCTTGAGAAGATGTATTCTTCATTGCCAGTTGAGTCCGCTTTACAAAAGCCAAGTGGCCGAATATTTACACCTGTTTTGTTTTGTTGATGAAGTACGTAGGTTTTTTGTGTTTGTTTGTTTGTTTTGTTTTGTTTCGTTTTTTTCTTTTCTTTTTTTTCTGTTTTGATGAGATTCTGGTGCATTTTGTGTCAGTTTTCATGTTTTCAATATATACAATCATGCTCCAGTCATTCAGGTGGAGTTTGCTTATAGTATGTCATAGGTTTCGTTTCCTCTTACCCCCTTCTGCTTTTCAAGAGCTTGCCAGCACCTAAGGCTATACGAAGCTCAAGTCATCTGCCAGATATTTGATACTGGCATATTTGGATGGCGCACATATGAAATTGTCCGATTGTGATGAAAATCTCCACAACAACAAAATCTCCAAAGTCAGTATAAACTACCAGTAAAATCTTCGTTTAGGTGTTTGGGGTGAAAAAGCAGGAAGACCTTTTCTATACGTTCATGGATCCTCAAATACCTGAAACAGGAAACTCACTGCAGTGTTATGTTGTGCAGTGGTGGTCTTCATTAACTTTTCCCCGCTACCCCTCCCCTTTACCACTCCCTTTTACCATCACTCACTGTCTCCTTCCCCTCCCTCCCCTCTAGCTGTCTGAGCCCAGGCCAACTGCTCCACTTGTAACAGGATCGACATGAGCCAGAATGTCGTGGGCCATGTAATCATTTTGCTATTCAAAAATGCCAGCCTCTATCACATTTCAATCTGTCACATATCCTGACCGTTGCTAAGGAAGAGAAAGGGTGGCAACCAGGGGATTGAAGGCGGAGGGAGAGGACGGGGGTGGGAGATTTCTAGTGGGGATTTGGTTGAAAGGAAAGGGTGTCAGCACTGAACAAAGAGACTTCGCCGATGTTTCGTTGATTGTCGGATTTGTGGAATCACATGGCTGAGTGGTCAAGATGTTTGTCGGATATATGGTCACTGCTCGACGTCAAAATCGATCTCTTCTGTTACAAAGTAGATCTTCTCATTAACAAAACAAGACAGGCATTACAAACCACATCTTCTCATTAACAGAACAAGACAGGCATTACAAACCACATCTTCTCATTAACAGAACAAGACAGGCATTACAAACCACATCTTCTCATTAACAAAACAAGACACACACTACAAAGTAGATCTTCTCGTTAACAAAACAAGACAAGCATTACAAACCACATCTTCTCATTAACAAAACAAGACAGACATTACAAACCACATCTTCTCATTAACAAAACAAGACAGGCATCACAAACCACATCTTCTCATTAACAAAACAAGACAGGCATTACAAACCACATCTTCTCATTAACAAAACAAGACAGACATTACAAACCACATCTTCTCATTAACAAAACAAGACAGACATTACAAACCACATCTTCTCATTAACAAAACAAGACAGACATTACAAACCACAATCTTCTCATTAACTAAACAAGACAGGCAATTACAAACCACATCTTCTCATTAACAAAACAAGACAGGCATTACAAACCAGATCTTATTAACAAAACAAGACAGGCATTACAAACCACATCTTATTAACAAAACAAGACACACACTATAAATAGATCTTCTCATTTACAAAACAAGAAGAATTTTTAGAAATACCTTCTCATTCACAAAACAAACAGAAGCACTACGAAGTAGATCTTCTCATTAACCAAAAACAACTAAGGACTACGAGTAGATCTTCTCATAAACAAAACAAGACAAGCACTCAATAAATCTTCTTCATGAACAAAACAAGACAAGCACTCAATAAATCTTTCATGAACAAAACAAGACAAGCACTCAACTAAATCTTCTCATAAACAAAACAAGACAAGCACTCAATAAATCTTTTCATGAACAAAACAAGACAAGCACTCAACTAAATCTTTTCATGAACAAAACAAGACAAGCACTCAACTAAATCTTTTCATGAACAAAACAAGACAAGCACTCAACTAAATCTTTTCATGAACAAAACAAGACAAGCACTCAACTAAATCTTTTCATGAACAAAACAAGACAAGCACTCAACTAAATCTTTTCATGAACAAAACAAGACAAGCACTCAACTAAATCTTTTCATGAACAAAACAAGACAAGCACTCAACTAAATCTTTTCATGAACAAAACAAGACAAGCACTCAACTAAATCTTTTCATGAACAAAACAAGACAAGCACTCAACTAAATCTTTTCATGAACAAAACAAGACAAGCACTCAACTAAATCTTTTCATGAACAAAACAAGACAAGCACTCAACTAAATCTTTTCATGAACAAAACAAGACAAGCACTCAACTAAATCTTTTCATGAACAAAACAAGACAAGCACTCAACTAAATCTTTTCATGAACAAAACAAGACAAGCACTCAACTAAATCTTTTCATGAACAAAACAAGACAAGCACTCAACTAAATCTTTTCATGAACAAAACAAGACAAGCACTCAACTAAATCTTTTCATGAACAAAACAAGACAAGCACTCAACTAAATCTTTTCATGAACAAAACAAGACAAGCACTCAACTAAATCTTTTCATGAACAAAACAAGACAAGCACTCAACTAAATCTTTTCATGAACAAAACAAGACAAGCACTCAACTAAATCTTTTCATGAACAAAACAAGACAACACTCAACTAAATCTTTTCATGAACAAAACAAGACAAGCACTCAAATAAATCTTTTCATAAACAAAAACCATAAACAAAACACTCAAATAAATCTTTTCATGAACAAAACAAGACAAGCACTCAAATAAATCTTTTCATGAACAAAACAAGACAAGCACTCAAATAAATCTTTTCATGAACAAAACAAGACAAGCACTCAAATAAATCTTTTCATGAACAAAAACAAGACAAGCACTCAAATAAATCTTTTCATGAACAAAACAAGACAAACATTACGAACTATACCCTCCCATCAACAAAACAAGACAGGCATTACGAAGTAGATCTTTTCATTAACAAATCAAGACATGTACTACGAAGGAGATCTCATTATCGAAACAAGACATACACTAAGAATAAGATCTTCTCATTAACAAAACAATACAGGCACTGCGAATTAATTCTTCCCAATAACAAAACAAGATGAGCACTACGAAATAGATTTTCTCATTAACAAAACAAGACAGGCAGGCACTACGAAATAGATCTTCCCAATAACAAAACAAGACAAGCATTACCAACTAGATCTTCCCAATAACAAAACAAGACAAGCATTACGAACTAGATCTTCCCAATAACAAAACTAGACAGCCACTACGAACTAGGTCTTCCCAATAACAAAACAATACAGGCAATACGAACTTGATCTTCCCAATAACAAAACAAGACACGCAATACGAACTAGATCTTCTCATTAAAAATACAATACAGGCATTGCGAAGTAGATCTTCTCATTATAAAAGCAAGACATACACTACGAATTAGATCTTCCCAATATAAAATTATACAGGCAATACGAACTACATCTTCCCAATAACAAAATAAGACGGGCATTACAAAGTAAATTTTTTTATTGATATAACAATTGAAGCACTAAAAACTAGATCTACTCATTAACAAAACAAGACGGGCAATACGAAGTAGATCTTCTCATTAATAAAACAAGACAAGCGTTACTAACTAACTCATCTCATTAACAAAACAAGACAAGCATTAGAAACCAGATCGTCTCATCAACAAAAGAAGACAGGCACTGCAATCTTTTCCATTTTAACGAAACATTACAGACATATTCCAATCTGTTGTTTCTGTCCTAAATCTGGAGAATTTGATTTTTTTTTTTTTTTTTTTTTTTTTGAGGGGGGGAGGTGTTGTTTTGCCTCTTCTTCCTCTTCCTCGTCCTCATCATCGTGCGCCCTGCTGCATGGCCTTGGCGATCATAGCCCTGCTTACGAATCTGTCTTGAATCGTTTCAAGTATGTCTCCTACCCTTTCTGTCCCCATCCACTCTGCAAAACAGTCTAATATTTTTTCCCTGCTTCTATCTTGCGCTTTTTTTCCCCTTAGCTTTCCTCTTGTGACTAGGTGCTCAAATTTCTCTTGCCCCATAAAATGTCTTATAAATTTTGCTTGTCTTTTCCTACTTTTCTTAACTATTTTTTCTGTTTGCCTCCTTCAAGACTTTCTCGGGTTGTTTGGGGGGGGGGGTTTGTTGGGTTTTTTTGTTGTTGTTTTTTTCGCTGTACATGGAACTCTTAACAGTCTTCTCAGAAGCCACATTTCAGGTGCCTCAATCTCGTTTTGACTTTGCGTGTTGATTGTCCAGGCTTTGCATCCGTACAACAGTACTGGTTCTAAAGAACACTGAAGAACTCGTTTCCTGATGTTAA
>JAPXFY010001273.1:27500-35000 GCA_030674185.1 Monoplex corrugatus | reverse complement strand
CAACTGCTTGACCACTACTGCCTCTTACCTGGAAATCTCATCATTCTAGGTGACATCAATGTCCACTATGACAACACTCACCGTTATGACACAAGACATATCATCAACTCTCTGTCCAATCACAATATGACTCAACACATTTCTGAACCAACCCATCAAAAAGGTCACATTCTTGACTGGATCATTTCTCGTGATCACCACAATTCAGCTACTAACAACTGCTTAGTTCTTTCTACCCGTCTAACTTCAGCCCTTCCATCTGACCACTCTGCAATTCTCTGTTCTCTTGACATTTCTCCTCCTTCCCGTACTACGCGCACAGTGACTCGACGCAATCTCAAATCTATCGACCTCTCCACATTTTCATCTGATGCCTCCCGTCTCCTTTCTGAAAAGTCACATAACCTTGCCGATGAATTCTATACTACTCTCCACCATCTTCTGGACACTCATGCTCCAGCCACAACCCGTCTTTTACCTGACCGCCCCCCTACCCCCTGGCTCACTCATGAGATAGCCTGTGCAAAACGTGCCCGCCGCAGAGCAGAGCCCCGCTGGCGCAAATCCAAACTCACTGTACACAGGCAACTTTTCCAAGCCTCTAAAACAAAAGTATCCACCCTCATTGCATCTGCAAAAACAAGCTATTTCCAAACCAAAATCCTGAATGCCTCTTCTTCAAAAGAACTCCTTACAACCATGAATCATCTCCTTGGCACACGAAAAGACTTACCTCTCCCAACAAAACATACAAATGAAGAACTCCCATCTGTATTCTCTAAGTATTTCACCACCAAAATACAAACTCTTCGTGACAGGCTTGACAGGACACCCTGTCAACCATGCCCACCTGACCCTTCCTTCTCTGGCACACCTCTCACTACTTTTACCCCAGTCTCACAAGAAGAAATTTTCAACACAATCAGATCCATGTCGTTCAAAACCTGCGAACTGGATCCTCTTCCAGGTTCTCTCTACTCCGATTGTCTCCCTACTCTCCTCCCATTCATCACTGACATCATCAACACTTCTTTTCAAACTGGAACTGTCCCACATTCTTTCAAGTCTGCTATTGTTCACCCTCTCCTCAAGAAACACAATTTAGACCCAAATGAATTGAAAAATTACAGGCCTATCTCTAATCTCTCTTTCTTGTCAGAACTCCTTGAAAAGGTCGTCCTCAACCAGCTGAACTCTCACCTGTCTGCCAACAATCTCCTCAATCCTTTCCAGTCAGCCTACCGCCAGTGCCATAGCACTGAAACTACCCTACTACACATTCTCAACAATCTCCTCCTTGCAACTGATACTGGCAAAGTCTCTCTCCTCACACTCCTTGATCTGTCTGCAGCCTTCGATACCATTGACCATGGTATTCTCCTTTCTAGACTTCATCATACTTTTGGCATCTCTGACATTGCTCTCTCCTTTTTCACTTCGTATTTATCAAACAGAAAACAAACTGTTTTCATCAATGGCACTTACTCTCAACCTGCATACCTGACCTGTGGTGTTCCACAAGGATCTGTCCTTGGCCCTGTTCTTTTCACTCTTTATACCTCCCCCCTGTCCACCATCATCAACTCCCACTCTATAAAACACCACTTTTATGCTGATGACACCCAACTTCAAGATAGTGACTCACCTGATAATATACAGCGCCTGTTGACTCGCACCACTGAGTGTTACTCGGACATTAAGAACTGGATGACACACAATAGACTTCAGCTTAATGACGACAAGACAGAAGCTATCCTCATTGGCACCCGTCAGAAACTTTCCCAGCTGCCTCCTCTTTCTCTCCCATTATGTAACACATCAGTCCCAATTTCTGATTCAGCTAAAAACCTTGGTGTCTGCATTGACTCTACCCTGTCCATGAACAACTTTGTTTCTCAAACTGCCAGATCTTGCTACTATCATCTCCATCGTATAAGCCTGATCAGGAAGTATCTCTCTGTCGAAACAACTGCAAAACTCGTTCTCTCCTTCATAATGTCTCGCATTGACTATTGCAATTCACTCCTGTCTGGTCTTCCTGCCCCCACCATTCACATCCTACAGCGCATTCAAAACAATGCTGTACGCCTTGTACTCAAAAAGAAAAAAGCTGACCACATATCTCCTCTCCTGGCACAACTTCACTGGCTCCCTGTATCAAAGCGCATACAGTACAAACTAGACACCATGTGCTACAAAAGCCTCAATAACGCAGCCCCGATTACCTGTCAAGCCTACTTGAGATCTATGTTCCCTCACGTACCCTCCGCTCTGCCTCCGATCCTCTGACTTTTCGCTTTCCACGCACTAAGCTCAATACCTATGGTCCACGAGCCTTCTCTGTTTCTGGTCCACTCTCCTGGAACAAACTTCCTCTCTCAGTCCGTCAGCAACCTACTTTTGCCTCCTTCAAGTCCGCTCTCAAAACTCACCTTTTCTCCTCTGCATAAAATCCTAACCTCACTCAACCCCCCTCTGCAGCCTGTCTCCGCTCGGAGGGGAATCACTTTGTTTTAATATATAATTGTATATGATGTGCTCTCTGTGGTTTTCCATTGGTTTTATTCTTGCTTTTATTGCTTTTATTCTTTTCTCCCCATTTGTGGCCATGCATGTGTGTGTGTGTGTGTGTGTGTGTGTGTGTGTGTGTGTGTGTGTGTGTGTGTGTGTGTGTGTGTGTGTGTGTGTGCGTGTGTGTGCGTGCGTGCGTGTGTGCGTGTGTGTCTTTTCGGCGCTTGGATTTGATTTTGTCGAGATTTGCGCTATATAAATATTGTAATTATTATGTATGCATGTGCGTACGTATGTATGTATGTATGTATGTATGTATGTATACGCTTAGATTTATGTATGTATGTATGTATGCATGTATACGCTCAGCTTAGATTTATGTATGTAAGTATGTAAGCATGTATGTATGCATGTATACGCTCATATGTATGTAGGTATGTATGCATGTATACGCTCAGCGCTTAGATTTGATTTTATCAAGATTTTGCGCTATATAAATAAAATATATTATTATTATTATTACAAGCCGGTGGGAGGCCAGATAAAACACAACGCCGTTCATTTTTAGTACCATTTTCTACACCATCTTAATGGCCATAGAAGCTGGGACAGCTTGGTTTTACAATGCTATTATCGCGGGAAGAATTAGTCGGGTTGGTGTCGCGGGAAGGATAGTTGCATCCTGTATCGCGGGAAGAATAGTTGGGTTGTGTCATCTATAACAGGTAGATGAATTGGGGATGTTTATAGAGGAGTTGTTTCTCTACTTAGAAGTCACACACACAACAAGGAAGGAGAGTGACGAGAAGAAATGCACTAACCACACAAGACATGATTCTCATAAGCAGTCCACACATAAATTGATAACTACAACGTATTTATTTAATCAGTCAACTTTAGCATAAACGTGATTCACCATTCCTACTGTCCCAGGTCCTAATATTCCTAAAATCCTAAGATGCACTACGAATCATCAGAACTTGCATATCACTAGAATGCTGAACACTTTCTTATGTCCTACTCTATTCCCTCTCTCTTCGCTTTGTGGAAAATCAAACATACTACCTACTTCTATTCCTACCCTAACGAAAGTATAAAATGAGACGTGGGATTACATACCTCCAAGATAGGTTGGAAGGTCTCTCGTTCACTGACTCAATGGCTGACTCAAGATTCTCTCTCTCTCTTGGTTCTCTCTAGGTTCTCCCAGGTTCTCTTTAGGTTCTCCGATCCACCCTGGGTGGCTATCGAATGGGTGAATCCTATAGTGATTGACTTTCTGGCTTTTATACAGTGCGTTTCTGTTGTTTCTGTCACAAACCTTCCCACCTGTCTGTCATTGGACATCGAAATTTGAATAGCTAACCTGTCTTTCATTGGACATCGAAATTTGAATAACCAAGCAATCTTTGGCACCTGGCGGCCCTGGTTGTTATTCAACTTTCTGGACTTTTCGCTTGGACGTTGGTATTTGCTGAAACCTTTTGTGTTCTAGATAACCTACCCTCTATAGTTGGATAAGACCAATGTGAGCGTTAGATCTTGCTCGGTGGAAAATGTTGAGTAACCAGTTAAATCATGGATGGCGTGCTCTTCATTACACAAACCTTACGTACCCGTGTAAGATAGGGCTTGAATATTCTCCCCCCCCCCCTTAGAGGTCGGTGGAAAACGCCGAGTAACCAGTTAAATCATGGATGGCATGATCTTCATTACACAAACCTTACGTACCCGTGTAACGATACGGTCTGAGGGGGACTAGGTCGGTGGAAAATGTTGAGTAACCAGTCCAATCATGGATGGCGTGATCATTACGCAAATCTTACTTGCCCGTCTAACAATACGGCCTGAGGGGGACCCTGTGATACTACGATGATGATGATGATGATGATGATGATGATGATGATGATAATGCTATGGAGTTCTATGTAGGATTGAGAGTTTATGACCAGGCTGTACTCTACGCTCACAATCATAATACATCGCACCGTCAACCAGGTCTGAGAGATACAGACACCTTCAGTGTTGGTCAAAACATTTGAGCAGCATCGTAAATGACGAAATCGTGAAGTGAGTGAGACTCAACTGTGTGTGGTCCCATCTCTTCCTATTAAGCCAAAAGCATGGTAACTTCTGGGTAAGAAGCAGGTCGGGGCTGAAAGATCCACAGTAGTTTTTGAAAGGCTGATGGGGATTCAGACACACAACCTTCCAGTCGATAGTCCATTGCACTAACCACTACACCACAGTGACTGGTTAGGCAATACCGTTTATCTAGCACGTGGTCTGTTTGCTTCATGTCTGGAGGGTGGGTCTATAAGCTGTGTAGTGTGTGTGGTCAGAATGGTCCCTGGAGCTCTGAATACAGTGGGCCAATCACGAACAGGATCTCTTCCCATGGAGATGACGTGTGTAATAGTTGCGCCCCCCCCCCCTCCTTCCACACACACTTTGCAGTTGTCCCCATCGCCTCCCTCACTCACTTGTTTTAGTTTTTTTTCCCTTGTCCACACTCGTTCATATTTCGTATACTCTTTCCTGCTCTCATCGTCACGTCTCTACTGATAGTGTCACATCTATCTATCTATCTATCTATCTATCTATCTATCTATCTATCTATCTATCTATCTATCTATCTATCTATCTATCTATCTATCTATCTATCTATCTATCTATCTGTCTGTCTGTCTACCTATCTACCTGTCTATCTATCTATCAATCTATCTATCTATCTATCTGTCTGTCTATCTATCTATCTATCTGTCTGTCTGTCTGTCCGTCTGTGTACCTATCTATCTATCTATCTATCTACCTACCTATCTGTCTGTCTGTTCTGGTTACCCATCTGTGTGTCTATCTATCTATCTATCTATCTATATATCTATCTATCTATCTATATATCTGTCTATCTATCTATTTATCTATCTATCTGTCTGTCTGTCTGTCTATCTATCTATCTATCTATCTATCTATCTATCTGTCTGTCTGTCTGTCTATCTATCTATCTATCTTCTGTCTGTCTGTCTGTCTATCTATCTATCTATCTTTCTATTTATCTATCTATCTATTTATCTATCTATCTATCTATCTATCTATCTATCTATCTATCTATCTATATGTCTGTCAGTCTGTCTGTCTCCCTATTTGTCCATCTATGCATGTAAGTGTGTATGTATGTATGCGCATTACACGTAATCACTCTTTTAAGTGGAGCATGAAGCACTCAATCTGACCACATTCCACTATGTTGTTGCATAGTCTGCATATTTCGTGGGCATACAATGCTGGGTGTTTTTCATGTTTCCATAAGCCACCAGACACTGACCTGACTTACAGGATCTTGACCATGCATATTTGATATTCTGCACGTGTATGTACACACAGAGGATAAAGGCAATTGCTGGTCTCCTCACACATGTTGATCTGGAAGATCAGAATAACATCTCCATCTTTTATCCATCATGACAGAAGTATCCGGTGGATCGAACCCAGGACGTTGTGGTTGGAAGTTTACCCACTTGGCTACCACACCTGTCATATGTTTGAACTCTTTGACTCCTGCATTCTATCCATCAACTGCAAAAACAACTTTTTGATATAATGGCTACCTGGCTAAACTTGTCTCTCAGTGAAAAGGCTACTTACTGCGTAGCTTTCATCGGCGATCCCGCCGACTTCTTCAGCACAACTGCTGGGTTGAGAACTGGCTTCAGTGCGCATCGCCGTGAGCGAACTCACGACAGTGCGACTGAATAAGTGAGGAGTACACCGATGGCAGGTTGTGTCGGCCCCGGTCACAGTTGAGAATGGGGTTCCTTGCGGCGATGTAGACTGCCTCCTTTACTCCCTCTGGAACCATCTTGCTTCTTTGTCGAGAACTTGCACATTGTCATTTTCAAAGTGGTGTTGGGTGTGGGTCAGATGTCCCCCCACTGGAGAGGACTCACGTTTGTGTTCTTGTAATCTTTTGAGTCCCTCGCCCTATCCACCAACTTCCGAAGGGCTGAGTTTTTGCTTTGCTAGCATGGTTAACAATGCAGGATGCTAGTGGAAAGGCTGCAAGAGTCAAAAGGTTAAACAATATTCTAGAGCTGAAATTGGAGCTGTGCTTAGTATTGGTGAAGTTGTTGGAAGGAAATGCTTGTATGTTTTTGACATGTTTTTGCCATTTTGTTCGTCCTTGTTCTTCACACGTCCTTCCTGAGATACTCAGACCCACGTCATTACAATATAACCAAATTTGTTTTCCTGTGACAGACTGATACAAATATAATATACAAAATCCATACGCAGAGTAGGACCTCAGGACATTGCCATCTCATGCAGATTACGTGCAGGCTTAAGGCTTGTGCCATGATCATTTTAGACCTTCTCCATCACGTAGCATCAGTGACGTCAATGCATGGAATTCATTCCGAGCGTGGAGACGTTATCTTGAGAAACAGAAACTGAAATTAAAATTTCTTCCTTCCTTCACATTTCCATCTCCCCTCTCTCTCCCTCTCCAACCTCCTGGCTTCAAAAACCACTGGCAACAGTGGCAACCTAACAAGGCAATTTGTATTACCTTCTGTACTGTAGTCCCATCGGAAATCACTGCTGGTGACACCTCTAGATCTACAAGACGAAGACACTCACAAACCCGTGTCTCTCTCTTTGCATTTCTGGTCCCTAGACTTTTCTTTAAGGCTGGCTTTGATGTGTTTTCTCCCTTTGTCTCTTTCTTCTCTATCTGTTTGTCTGTGTAGGCTCTTCTCTCTTTCTGTTGATCCAGTGTCCATCTTTCTTGTCTTTGTCTTTTGTTGGCCAGTCTGTCTGTCTTGTTTAAAGGTGAAGGTGGGATTAAGATGAAGAGAGGACTGTGTGTGTGTTTGTGTTTGTGTGTGTGTGTGTGTGTGTGTGTGTGTGTGTGTGTGTGTGTGTGTGTGTGTGTGTGTGTGTGTGTGTGTGTGTGTGTGTGTGTGTGTGTGTGTTGTGTTATGTGTGGTA
>JAPXFY010001273.1:10000-12500 GCA_030674185.1 Monoplex corrugatus | reverse complement strand
TTTGTTCTTAGCTGGTAATCTTGTTCTCTACTGTCATGCATTATTTCTTTTGCAATGCATTTGAATCTACCCTTTAATAGGGGCTAATGGTCTTTTTGAAAAAAAAATGTTAAGTCTGAAGTCTGAAGTCTGAAGTCTCTCTCTCTCTCTCTCTCTCTCTCTCTCTCTCTCTCTCTCTCTCTCTCTCTCTCTCTCTCTCTCTCTCTCTATCTATCTAACTTTTTGTTCAACATTTTGTTCAACTTTTTCTTCATCTTTAGGGAAAAAATTCAAATGGATGTAATGTCAGCCATGACTATATTTATAAATCTTTGTTTCGAAAAAACGTCGCCGAAAAATTTAATGACTTTGTTTTATGCTCCTTGCCACAAGGACAACAATGTCAATGGCAATAAACCATTTTCAGTTTCAGTTTCTCTCTCTCTCTCTCTCGCTCTCTCACTCTCTCTCTGTCTCTCCTTCTCTTTCACAAATACACACCTTATGTCTCATGTACAGATGCAGCACGCATACACACGCACACGCACACGCACTCGCACACGTACACACACGCATACACCACACAAGCACACCACAAACACACACACTACACTGCAAACACAAACACACACACACCACAGACAAACACACCACATGAAATGAATATGTATAAAATATATGCATATATATATATATATATATATATACATATATATATATATATATACATATATATATATATATATATATATATATATATATATATATATATATATATATATATATATACACGTGTGTGTGAGAATGTGTATGTGTGTGCAACCCATCATAGTTATGACCAAAAATAGCTAAACAAGGTCAAAATTGGGTCAGCTGAGACCTTTTCATACTACGACCACCAAACTGAATCAGTTAGAAAGTAAATCAACAAAGTGAACCAATCATCAGAGAGAATAACCACAAGCTGAACCAATCAGAAAAGACAAATGGCCACAAATTGAACCAATCAGAAAAGAACCATGAACAGGAGCTGAACCAATCAAAAAAGACTCGAACGCAAAATTGAAAATTATAAATAATGGTTTCAAACTGAACCAATAAAAACACAAACTGAACAACCCTACAGAAGACTAGAGTCAATCATTGAACTGATCAGAAAACATGATTTACACAAATGAAAGCAAAGAAACTGAACTCATCAGAAGTGTGGTTTATAAAAAATGTAACCAAAGAAACTGGACTAATCAGAAAATATGGTTTACAAAAATGTAACCAAAGAAACTTAATTAATCGGAGAGTATGGTTTAGAAAAATATAACAGAAGAAACTGAACTGATCAGAAAGCATGGTTTACAAAAACAAAATCAAAGAAATTGAACTAATCAGAAAGTATGGTTTACAAAAATGTAACCAAAGAAACTTAACTAATCAGAAAGTATGGTTTACAAAAACGTAACCAAAGAAACTTTACTAATCAGAAAGTATGGATTACGAAAATATAACGGAAGAAACTGAACTAACCAGAAAGTATGGTTTATAAGAAATATAACCAATAAGAAAAGAACACAACCACAAACTAAACCAACCAGAAAAGACAACAGCAGACGGCAGTTCCCAGTAACGACATACTGACCCTAGAAAGTCACCAGGGAACTGGTGTGCCTTTCAGTCTGGGAATCAGCACGGAAGCTGACAGAACAGAGAGAACAGAACGACAGGTGATGATAGACAGAACTCCCTGAGAGGACGGGAAGTGTCAGTGTGCTTGTC
Source organism: Monoplex corrugatus (assembly GCA_030674185.1). Lineage (NCBI taxonomy): Eukaryota > Metazoa > Mollusca > Gastropoda > Littorinimorpha > Ranellidae > Monoplex > Monoplex corrugatus. The sequence goes on along the minus strand of JAPXFY010001273.1, from coordinate 10,751 downwards.
ATGGCCACCTAAAACACACGATGAAAAAAAGAACCAGAGACAGGAATTCTCTTGTGTGTTTATTTTCATCTCTTGACATGGTGGTGTCAGGGAGGGGTGGAAAGTCTCTTGTGAACACATCGAGTCCTTCTGGTCGGTGATTTAGACCCAACGTGTTACTTTTGTGCCAAAATAATCTGAATTATGCTAATAGTATGAAGGCTGAGATCTTTGTAAGTCTCAAGTAAAAAACTTAACACCCTTTTGACTTGCTCTTTAGAAAACAAGCAAACAAACAAACAAACAAACAAACAAACAAGCAAGCAAAAATCAAACAAACAAACAAACGAACAAGCGAACGAACGAACGAACGGAACGAACGAACGAACGAACGAACAAACAAACGAACGAATGAACGAACGAACGAACAGGGAAAGAAAAGGTGTGTTTTGTTGAAAATTGAGAGAAAAGTAGAAATACAAAGTCTGCACGTGTGCATCATCATCATCAGGTGCCCTGCCGCATGGCGTTGGCGACCATGGACTTCCAACCATCTCTATCTCTCGTTGCCCCCAGCATCTCCCCCACCCTCCTCATCCCAAGCCACTCTGCAAGTCCGTCCAGCATTCTCTCCCTGGGTCTACCTGGTGTTCTGTTTCCCTCCAGCTTTCCCGTTGTGACCAGGTGCTCCAAATCACCCTTCCTCATAAAATGGCCTATAAATGTTGCTTGTCTTTTCCTAATCTTCCTTATGAGTGATCTCAATCTCAAT
>JAPXFY010001272.1:32500-38506 GCA_030674185.1 Monoplex corrugatus | reverse complement strand
GCTACGCTCTTCTACTGATGCCCACCTACTTAGAATCCCACGCTTCCGCAACAAAACTCTTGGTGAACGTGCTTTTTCTTATCAGGCCCCCTCTATTTGGAACAAACTTCCTTTTCCTCTCCGCTCTACCTGTACCCTTTCTTCGTTTAAGTCCAGTCTAAAAACCACTCTTTTTAAATCCTAGCCTGTAGTTCTGTACTCTTACTTCAGCTGCCACCTTGAAATCTGTGCCGCGCGCGTGTGTGTGTGTGTTGGGTGTGTGTGTGTGTGTGTGTGTGTGTGTGTGCGGGTGTGTGTGTGTGTGTGTGTGTGTGTGTGTGTGTGTGTGTGGGGGGGTGTGGGTGTGTGTGTGTGTGTGTGTGTGTGTGTGTGTGTGTGTGTGTGTGGTGCGTGTGCGTGTGTTGTGTGTGCGTGTGTGTGTGTGTTTACTGTAAGCGCTTAGGGCTTTTTTAGATTAAGCGCCATAAATGTTCACTATTATTATTATTATTGTAGTATCATTATCATTACTATCGTTATTGTTGTTACTGTTGTTGCTAGTATTATCTAAATCCCAGCCGACTGCGCAGATCCATATCAGGGCTACAACAATCTCAAAACGTACAGAACATATCGTCGACATTACAAAAAAATCTGAAAAATAAAAATAAGTACACGTATCCGAATGCATTGGCGCACGTAATGTAAGGATATGCCCATGGCGTTGAACATTCTGCCCAATTTAATCACTATATAGTTTAAATAAAAACAAAACTGAATACAAATCTATGAACATAACCGAGTACAATAAACTATATACAAAAAAGTCCTAAATTACCTAAAATTGCTTCTGCACATCACTTTTCCTGTGAGCCACAAACGCACTTAAATACATGTACACAATTATCAACTCTGATAGAAATTACATAAGACTTTATCGAACACATACAGGTGAACGGACCAGCAATGCAGAGACTGGCTGGAAGAAATGACAGAAAGCAAAGGGATAAGGCAGAAACAAAAAGAGTGACAGAAAAGAGGAAATTTCTACCAGACAGATAGACAGCGACAGAGGAAGAGAGACAGAGATAGACAGCGACAGAGAAAGAGACAGACACAGACAGAGAGACAGACACACACAGACAGACACAGACAGACAGACAGAGAGACAGAAAGACAAAGACAGAGACGGACAGACACTGAGACAGACAGACAGAGACACAGACAGAGACAGAGACAAAGATAGACACAGAGACAAACAGGTAGATAAACAGAAAGAGGACAGACAGAAACAGACAAAGAGAAACAAACAGATGGACAGATGGAGTGAGGAAGACAGAGAGAGAGACAGTCAGTCAGTCAGACAGACAGAGAGGCAGACAGACAGAGACAGAGACACTGAGATAGACAGACAGACAGATAGAGACAGAGACAAATAGATAGGTAAGCAGAAAGTGAGACAGGCAGAGACACATTCAGAAAGAGAAACAGACAGGCAGAGACAGACAGGGACAGACAGAGAGGCAGACAGACAGAGAGGCAGACAGACGAGAGAGGCAGACAGACAGACAGCAACAAGAAAAAAAATGAAACAGGGACGAAGAAAAAAAGAAACAGGAAAAGACGAAATGGCGAAAACGTAACAAACAAAAATATAAAATGAAAAAAAAAACTTAATCGGCTAAAAATGGAAATGGGTGGAAAATGAAATGGGGAAAATGCAGAATGGAAAAAAAACAATGGGGAAAATGCAGAATGGTAAAAAACCACAATGGGGAAAATGCAGAATGGTAAAAAACCACAGTGGGGAAAATGCAGAATGGTAAAAAACCACAATGGGGAAAATGCAGAATGGTAAAAAACCACAATGGGGAAAATGCAGAATGGTAAAAAACCACAATGGGGAAAATGCAGAATGGAAAAAAAAACAATGGGGAAACTGCAGAATGGTAAAAATCACAATGGGGAAAATGCAGAATGAAAAAAAACAATGGGGAAAATGCAGAATTAAAAAAAAAAGTGCAGAAAACTGCAGAATGGAAAAAAATACGGAATGGGGAAAATGCAGAATGAAAAAAGAAAATGGGGAAAATGCAGAATGAAATGATAAACAATGGGAAAAATACAGAATGGAAAAAAACACAATGTGGAAAATGCAGAATGGGAAAAAACACAATGGGGAAAATGCAGAATGGGAAAAAACACAATGGGGAAAATGCAGAATGGGAAAAAAACACAATGGGGAAAATGCAGAATGGGGAAAAAACACAATGGGGAAAATGCAGAATGGGAAAAAACACAATGGGGAAAATGCAGAATGGTAAAAAACCACAATGGGGAAAATGCAGAATGGGGAAAAAACACAATGGGGAAAATGCAGAATGGGGAAAAAATACAATGGGGAAAATGCAGAATGGGAAAAAAACCACAATGGGGAAAATGCATTGTAAAAAAAAAAAAAAAACTGTGCCAGCTTCTGTGGTCATTAAGGTGGCGTAGAAAAATGGGACGAAAACAAAGGTGAGCACAAACGGAACCTCCCGAAGTGCGATGATCCTTAAGAAAAAAAAACATTAATAAAAAACAACCTTTAAAAAGCTGAACTTATTACAATGAAAGAAAACAGAAGCCATGCCAGTTTATAATGGGGGTGGAGGGGGATTAATGAGAAGTAGATAAACAGATGATACCCAAATAAACAAATAAAAGAAAGAATAAACAACAAAAGACAAATAATCAAATACAGTATATCACATACTGGGTGGCATGTAACAGGGGAGAGAATTGTGCCTCCTTTGAGTTGGGTAAACGTCTTGGTGGAGTTGCTGACCATGGCGTGAGCGATATGAGTGGGGTATCCGTTCCCTGAAACGGACGTCCGGCTGTTGACAGAGCTCGTCAATGGGAGTCTGCGTGCGGTACTGAAAGTCCGGCTGTGACACTTCTTCCGGAGCAAACTGATCTGGGAACGAAGAGAGAAGAAACAATGTTCTGTGAATTGTGCTGTGTTGGTCTAGTATTCCTCCTCCTCTTCCTCCTCCTCATCATCGTCGTCGTCGTCATCATCATCATCATATTCTTCTTCTTCTTCTTCTTCTTTTTTCACCACCATTATTAGTATTAGTATTGTCCTCATCATCGTCATTATTATTATTATTATCATTATATTATTATCATTATCATTATTATTATTATTATTTTGTTTTTATTATTATTATTGTTGTTGTTATTATATTATCATTATTGTTATGATTATTATTACTATTATTATTATTATCATTATTGTTATTATTATTATTATTACTATTATTATTATATTGTTGTTGTTCCTGTTGTTTTATTCTTCTTCTTCTTCTTGTTGTCATTTTTATCATTATCATTATCATCATCGTTGTCGTCATCGTTATTGATTTATCATCATCATTATCATCATATCAGCAGTAGCAGCAGCAGCAGCAGCAGTAGTAGTAGTAGTGGCAGTAGCAGCAGCAGCAGCAGCAGCAGCAGTAGTAGTAGTAGTAGTGGCAGTAGCAGCAGCAGCAGCAGCAGCAGCAGCATAATCATCAGTAGCATAGTAGTAGTAACAGCAGAAGTAGTAGTAGTTGTAGTATCATTATCATTACTATCGTTATTGTTGTTACTGTTGTTGCTAGTATTATCTAAATCCCAGCCGACTGCGCAGATCCATATCAGGGCTACAACAATCTCAAAACGTACAGAACATATCGTCGACATTACAAAAAAATCTGAAAAATAAAAATAAGTACACGTATCCGAATGCATTGGCACACGTAATGTAAGGATATGCCCATGGCGTTGAACATTCTGCCCAATTTAATCACTATGTAGTTTAAATAAAAACAAAACTGAATACAAATCTATGAACATAACCGAGTACAATAAACTATATACAAAAAAACACAAATTGCTTCTGCACATCACTTTTCCTGTGAGCCACAAACGCACTTAAATACATGTACACAATTATCAACTCTGATAGAAATTACATAAGACTTTATCGAACACATACAGGTGAACGGACCAGCAATGCAGAGACTGGCTGGAAGAAATGACAGAAAGCAAAGGGATAAGGCAGAAACAAAAAGAGTGACAGAAAAGAGGAAATTTCTACCAGACAGATAGACAGCGACAGAGGAAGAGAGACAGAGATAGACAGCGACAGAGAAAGAGACAGACACAGACAGAGAGACAGACACAGACAGACAGACACAGACAGACAGACAGAGAGACAGAAAGACAAAGACAGAGACAGACAGACACTGAGACAGACAGACAGAGACACAGACAGAGACAGAGACAAAGATAGACACAGAGACAGACAGGTAGATAAACAGAAAGAGGACAGACAGAAACAGACAAAGAGAAACAAACAGATGGACAGATGGAGTGAGGAAGACACACAGAGAGACAGTCAGTCAGTCAGACAGACAGAGAGGCAGACAGACAGAGACAGAGACACTGAGATAGACAGACAGACAGATAGAGACAGAGACAAATAGATAGGTAAGCAGAAAATGACACAGGCAGAGACACATTCAGAAAGAGAAACAGAAAGGCAGAGACAGACAGGGACAGACAGAGAGGCAGACAGACAGAGAGGCAGACTGACAGAGAGGCAGACAGACAGAGAGGCAGACAGACAGACAGCAATAAGAAAAAAAATGAAACAGGGACGAAGAAAAAAAGAAACAGGAAAAGACGAAATGGCGAAAACGTAACAAACAAAAATATAAAATGAAAAAAAAACTTAATCGGCTAAAAATGGAAATGGGTGGAAAATGAAATGGGGAAAATGCAGAAGAAAAAAAAACAGTGCAGAAACTGCAGAATGGAAAAAAAACGCAATGGGGAAAATGCAGAATGGTAAAAAACCACAATGGGGAAAATGCACAATGGTAAAAAACCACAATGGGGAAAATGCAGAATGAAAAAAAAAGGGCAGAAACTGCAGAATGGAAAAAAAAACGCAATGGGGAAAATGCAGAATGAAAAAAGAAACAATGGTGAAAATGCAGAATGAAAAAAGAAACAATGGGAAAAATACAGAATAGAAAAACACACAATGGGGAAAATGCAGAATGGGAAAAAATACAATGGGGAAAATGCAGAATGGAAAAAAACACAATGGGGAAAAAGCAGAATGGGGAAAAAAACACAATGGGGAAAATGCAGAATGGGAAAAAACACAATGGGGAAAATGCAGAATGGAAAAAAACACAATGGGGAAAATGCAGAATGGGGAAAAAACACAATGGGGAAAATGCAGAATGGGGAAAAAATACAATGGGGAAAATGCAGAATGGGAAAAAACCACAATGGGGAAAATGCAGAATCGGAAAAAATACAATGGGGAAAATGCAGAATGGGAAAAAACCACAATGGGGAAAATGCAGAATGTAAAAAAACAATGGGGAAAATGCATTGTAAAAAAAAAAACTGTGCCAGCTTCTGTGGTCATTAAGGTGGCGTAGAAAAATGGGACGAAAACAAAGGTGAGCACAAACGGAACCTCCCGAAGTGCGATGATCCTTAAGAAAAAAAAACATTAATAAAAAACAACCTTTAAAAAGCTGAACTTATTACAATGAAAGAAAACAGAAGCCATGCCAGTTTATAATGGGGGTGGAGGGGGATTAATGAGAAGTAGATAAACAGATGATACCCAAATAAACAAATAAAAGAAAGAATAAACAACAAAAGACAAATAATCAAATACAGTATATCACATACTGGGTGGCATGTAACAGGGGAGAGAAGTGTGCCTCCTTTGAGTTGGGTAAACGTCTTGGTGGAGTTGCTGACCATGGCGTGAGCGATATGAGTGGGGTATCCGCTCCCTGAAACGGACGTCTGGCTGTTGACAGAGCTCGTCAATGGGAGTCTGCGTGCGGTACTGAAAGTCCGGCTGTGACACTTCTTCCGGAGCAAACAGATCTGGGAACGAAGAGAGAGGAAACAATGTTCTGTGAATTGTGCTGTGTTGGTCTAGTAATCCTCCACCTCCTT
>JAPXFY010001272.1:17500-27500 GCA_030674185.1 Monoplex corrugatus | reverse complement strand
CTAATGAAATTTTGGGCTTGATGGAGGAAAGGAGGAAGGCAAAGAGAAACGAGGAGATATACAGGAAAATAAACAAAGAAATCAGGTATAGGTGTAGTGAAGCTAAGGAAGCTTGGCTGAACACAAAATGCAAAGAGATAGAAGACCGACACAAAATGGATCCTCAGGGTATGTACAGACGAGTTGAAGAAATTGTCCACAGGAAAAATACATGCACATCAACTGGTTGCTTAAAATCGAAAGATGGCACGCTTATCATGGAAAAAGACAAAGTATTGGACAGATGGGGAGAGTACATTAATGTTTCCATCGTTCTGGTGGTGTCAGCTTAGTGTCTGATAGGTCCCTTCTCCCCTTTCCCCCGTTTCAAGACCTTGCCAGCGCGTGGGGTTTTGTGCAGGCTCCGGAAATTTGTCAGATTATTGCTGGCGGATTTGGGTGGAGCGCATATGGAGTTGTCCGAGCGTGGTGAATCCCTCTTGAAATAACTCCAATAGATCCAATAATATCCAGAAACATTATTTTATCGTTAATATCTAGAAAATGTTTTCTGCCTTTATCTGGAACAATAAACAAATAGATTTAGAAGAAACACTGCTACCTAATGAAAATTAAAGATGGTAGTTTGGGCATACCTGACATACACATTTATGTGGAAGCATTACAATCAACGTCGTTTAGAAAGATATTTTTAATACCACAATAAATGGAAATGGTTCTCGAATTCAATCATCTAAACATAAATGAAACGCATTTATGCGGTCCATATTTTTTTGGCTAGAGAAGAACACACAAATGCATTTTGGAAAGATACATTTAGTATTTTTGAAAAATCATCTTACAAAGTAAAGCCAAAAAGAGAGAGCATTCACTTTTCAATAACGGGTAAATAATGGCAAACATATACATTCGCAGATAAAAGAAATCTAGAAAAGTAAAGATTTTTTATGGATCATCGTTCTTAAAGAGATTATCTTTGTCCCGACCTATTCTTTTTCTTTTTCCTTTCTTTTTTTTCTCTTTCTCTACGCCACTTTAATGGCCACAGCAGTTGGCACAGTTTTCGTCTCTTTATTATTATTATTATTACTATTATTATTATTATTATTATTATTATTATTATTATTATTATTATTATTACTATTATTATTATTATTATTATTATTATTATTATTACTATTATTATTATTATTATTATTATTATTGTTATTGTTATTATTATCATTATCATTATTATTATTATTATTATCAATATTTTATTGTTATTACTATTATTACTATTGTTGTTTGTTTGTTAGTTTGTTTCTTTGTTTCTTTGTTTGTTTCTTTGTTTGCTTGTTTCTTTGTTTTTTAATAATGCGATGAGGGTGATGACAATGAGGATGATAATCATGAGTTTCATTGAGGACTGAGAAGGCGTGATAAGGTTGTACTCTTCGCTTACTATCATAATACAGTATGCATCCTGGCTTCAACCAGGCCCGAAAGATACAAGCACCTGCGATGGTGGTCAGAAGATTTGAGCAACACCCTCAATGACGCATCAGTAATTTGGATGAGACTCGACTGTGTGGTCCCAGTCTTCCCAATGGGCCCATGGCACGCTCAACTCTGAGAAGGAGCCGGTTAGAGCCGAAAAATCCCACAATGATTTTCTGAAGGACCGATGAGGATTCGAATCCACAACCTTGCAGTCAGCAGTCCGTTGCCCTAACCACTACACCACGGAGACTGGTAGCCTACAATGAAATTTCTTAACTGGTTCGCTCACAGACAAAACGGGGCAGTTTAAAGATATGATGATTTTTGTTATGAAATATAATGTAAACTTCAACTGTCTCACATTTACTGTACGGGTTGGAGCCATCCAAAAGTACATACAAAAACAACAAATATCAAGAAGAATGGGACTACAAATAATGTGCTTTCCATGCCTGAATTTTCCAATATTCTATCAACATTAAAGGAATTAAATATTCTATTACGCAATGGTAGGAAGTGGTAAGATTTCCGAGCAGTTTGTACAGAATGAGAATAAACTTTTTGAGAACACTGCAGAATGAATATAAACTTTTGAGAATATTGATTGGAAAATGTGTGTTGTTAGTTTGTGTTTGTCTATTTGTTTGTTTTTGTTTGTTTTTACCAAAAAAAATAAGATACAAGAAAAGTATGTTTCTACTGCTTTAATGTATTGACACTGCAAACCCTACTCCCACCAACACTGCCAATCTGTTGTTGTTGTTGTTGTTGCTGTATAAAGTGCAGTAAACATGCTTTGACATAGACTATTTCCGCTATAAAAATGGCACGATTATTAATAACAATAATGATGATAATAATAATAGTAACAGCGATATTGTTATTGTTGTTGCTGCGGCTGTTACTGCCGTTATTTGTTCATGTTTTGTTGTTATCATCATCATCATCATTATTATTACTATTATCATCATTATTACTATTATCAATATTATCATCATCATCGTCATATAATTATTTTATCATATTACCGTAGTAGTAGTAGTAGCAGTAGTAGCAGCACCAGCACCAGCACCAGCAGCAGTAGTAGAAGTACAAGTAGTAGTAGCAGTAGTAGTAGTAGTAGTAGTAGTAGCTGTTGTCGTCGTCGTCATTATTTAGCACATCATCATTACAGCCATTACACTCTTCATCATCAATAGCAATAGTATCATCATTGATTAAGCTAAATCCCAGATGCTTTCACTGTGGGTAAGCGTGTCGCCGCAGTTCAGCGCCACCCATTTTGTTTTCTTTCATTTTTCCCCTCCCCCCCAGGTATGGGGTCTCTGTCGAGGTTTCTGGTGTCAAGACACCTACAACTAGTGGACAGACACTGGAGTGGTGATGCCATCAGACTTGACCCTTCACAGAATTCTCTGGAACTCTCAGGTTGCTGCCTTGTGTGTCGCGCGACGCAGAAGAAGCGTCTCAATATGAGAGATGCGAGCGCGCGCGCGCGGGCGTGTGTGTGTGTGTGTGTGTGTAAGTGTGTGTGTGTGTGTAAGTGTGTGTGTGTGTGTGTGTGTAGGGGGGGGGGGGCTGTTGTTTGTTGGTCGGTCGGTTGGTTGGTTGGTTGGTTGGTTTGTCTGTCGGTTTTTTTGTTTGTGCCTGTGTTTGGTTCCTCTTTTTGTTTGCTTATTTAACTTGTTTGTTTTATGTATTCATTCGTTTACTTCTTTATTTATTTATTCGTTTATCTGTCTATCTATCTATCTATCTATCTATCTATCTATCTATTCATTCATTCGTTCATTTGCTAACTTACTTACTTACCTACATGTTTGTTTATTTATTATTTGTTTGTTTATTATTTATTTATTTATTAATTATTTTATTTATTTGTTTGTTTATTTGTTTATTTATTTGTTTATGTATTTATTCATGTATCTTTCTATCTATCTACGTATTTATTAATTTATCCATTTATTTGTTTGATTTTTTGGTTGTCAACCATGCCCACCTGACCCTTCCTTCTCTGGCACACCTCTTACTACTTTTACCCCAGTCTCACAAGAAGAAATTCTCAACACAATCAGATCCATGTCGTTCAAAACCTGCGAACTGGATCCTCTTCCAGGTTCTCTCTACTCTGACTGTCTCCCTACGCTCCTCCCATTCATCACTGACATCATCAACACTTCTCTCCAAACTGGAACTGTCCCAGATTCTTTCAAGTCTGCTATTGTTCACCCTCTCCTCAAGAAATACAATTTAGACCCAAATGAACTGAAAAATTACCGGCCTATCTCTAATCTCTCTTTCTTGTCAAAACTGCTTGAAAAAGTTGTCCTCAACCAACTGAACTCTCACCTGTCTGCCAACAATCTCCTCAATCCTTTCCAGTCAGCCTACCGCCAGTGCCATAGCACTGAAACTGCCTTGCTACACATTCTCAACAATCTCCTCCTTGCAACTGATACTGGCAAAGTCTCTCTCCTCACACTCCTTGATCTGTCTGCAGCCTTTGATACCATTCATCATGGTATTCTCCTTTCTAGACTTCATCATACTTTTGGTATCTCTGACATTGCTCTCTCCTGGTTCACTTCATAACTATCAAACAGAAAACAAACCGTTCTCATCAATGGCACTTACTCTCAACCGGCATACCTGACCTGTGGTGTTCCACAAGGATCTGTCCTTGGCCCTGTTCTTTTCACTCTTTACACCTCCCCCCCCCCTGTCCACCATCATCAACTCCCACTCTATAAAACACCACTTCTATGCTGATGACACCCAACTTCATGACAGTGACTCACCTGACAATATACAGCGCCTCCTGACTCGCACCACTGAGTGTTACTCGGACATTAAAAATTGGATGACATACAACAAACTTCAGCTTAATGATGACAAGACAGAAGCTATCCTCATTGGCACCCGTCAGAAACTTTCTCAGCTACCTCCTCTTTCTCTCCCATTATGTAACACATCAGTCCCAATTTCTGATTCAGCTAAAAACCTTGATCTCTGCATTGACTCTACCCTCTCCATGAACAACTTTGTTTCTCAAACTGCCAGATCTTGCTACTATCACCTCCATCGTATAAGCCTGATCAGGAAGTATCTCTCTGTGGAAACAACTGCAAAACTCGTTCTCTCCTTCATAATGTCTCGCATTGACTATTGCAATTCACTCCTGTCTGGTCTTCCTGCCTCCACCATTCACATCCAACAGCGCATTCAAAACAATGCTGCACGCCTTGTACTCAAAAAGAAAAAAGCTGACCACATATCTCCTCTCCTGGCACAACTTCACTGGCTCCCTGTATCAAAGCGCATACAGTACAAACTAGACACCATGTCCTACAAAAGCCTCAATAACGCAGCCCCCGATTACCTGTCAACCCTACTTGAGATCTATGTTCCCTCACGTACCCTCCGCTTTGCCTCCGAGCCTCTGACTTTTCGCTTTCCACGCACTAAGCTCAATACCTATGGTCCACGAGCCTTCTCTGTTTCTGGTCCACTCTCCTGGAACAAACTTCCTCTCTCAGTCCGTCAGCAACCTACTTTTGTCTCCTTCAAGTCCGCTCTCAAAACTCACCTTTTCTCCTCCGCATAAAATCCTGGCCTCACTCAATCCCCTCTGCAGCCTGTCTCCACTCGGAGGGGAATCACATTGTAATATATAATTGTATATAATATGCTCTCTATAATTTTCCATTGCTTTTATTCTTTCTCCCCATTTATAGCCGTGTGCGTGTGTGTGTGTGCGCGCGCGCGCGCGTGTGTGTGTGTGTGTGTGCGTGCGTGCGTGTGTGTGCGTGCGTGCGTGCGTGTGTGCGTGCGTGTGTGTGTGTGTGTCTGTTTCAGCGCTTAGATTTGATTTTATCAAGATTTTGCGCTATATAAATATTGTAATTATTATTATTATTATTATTTATTTATTTATTCATTTGTTTATTCGTTTATTTGTTTATTTGTTTAGTCATTCATTCATTCATTTATTTATTCATTCATTTATTTATTTATACATTTTTCTTTTTTTTTTTTTATCTATAAACGTAACTTATCAACACAATTTCACTAAGGAAAACTGCTTTGTCACTGGTTGTTGTTGTTTTTTTTAACCCTTTGACTCCCACAACCTATCCACCAACTGCAAAAAAATTAACCCTTTGATTTCCTCCCCACGCTATCCACCAGCTTCCTACAGTATGGTTGACAAGGTAGGGTGCCAGTGGACAGGGTGTGGGAGTCAGAGGGTTAATTTTGCTAGCATGGCTGACAAGGGGATGCCAGTGGACAGGGTGTGGGAGTCAGAGGGTTAATTTTGCTAGCATGGCTGACAAGGGGATGCCAGTGGACAGGGTGTGGGAGTCAGAGGGTTAATTTTGCTAGCATGGCTGACAAGGGGATGCCAGTGGACAGGGTGTGGGAGTCAGAGGGTTAATTTTGCTAGCATGGCTGACAAGGGGATGCCAGTGGACAGGGTGTGTCAGAGTCAAAGAATTAAAAGCATTGTGGGTGAGTTGCACACGCGATCTCGGCTTAATGACTCATTAGAATGACTTCTTATACGAAGGGTCACAATAATTTTGTAATTCCCCCCCCCCCCCCCCCCCCCCCCGTGGGGATGCCGTGGGCTCTTTCAGTATACATAGTATCTCCACCTTCTCTGTGCTAGAAATTCCCTCTTTTCTGTCACTCTCTTTACTTCTGTCTTGTTCCTTTGCTTTCTGTCATTTCTTCCTATCGTTTTCTGCCTTGCTGGTCCATTCACCTGTATCATCATCATCATCATCAGGTGCCCTGCCGCATGGCGTTGGCGACCATGGACTTCCAACCATCTCTATCTCTCGTTGCCCCCAGCATCTCCACCACCCTCTTCATCCCCAGCCACTCTGCAAGTCCGTCCAGCATTCTCTCCCTGGGTCTACCCGGTGCTCTCTTTCCCTCCAGCTTTCCCGTTGTGACCAGGTGCTCCAAATCCCCCTTCCTCATAAAATCCCCCTTCCTCATAAAATGGCCTACAAATGTTGCTTGTCTTTTCCTAATCTTCCTTATCAGTGATCGACTTGTATGTGTTTGATAAAGTCTTACGTACTTTTCTCTTAGGATTAATGATTGGGTACATGTATTAAATGCATTTTTGGCTCTAGGGAGGTGAGATATGCAGAAGCAATCTTAGGTAATTTAGGCCCGTTTTTAAGTGTTTGGTGTCCTTAGTTGTGTGTATATTCGTATTCAGGTATGTTTTTTTAATCCCCTATGGGATAAATAATATATATAGAGAGAGATACATACACACACACATATATATACACATACACACACACATACACACACACACACACGTGTGTGTGTGTATATAGATATAGATATAGATATATATATATAGCTTGTCATATTGGCAGATGTGATGCGTCTAGTGCGTCGGCTTCGGCCTGCACCGCTGGCTAGCACTGCTGTGCGAAAAGAAGAGCAATGTGTAAGTCTCTTCCTGTCAGTACATAGCCTCTCCATCAGCAAGCCCTACGCTGTGCCTCCTCGTGGCGACAGGCGGTAACTGAGCACCTCACGGACTCAGGCTGAATCTCGTAGGACTCGGAGGAGGTCTGGCCCCCAGACGTGAGGCATGCAGGCCCACCGGCGTGTGGACACGCCCTGGTGCCCACGAACCAGATCCCCAAGCTATGAGTAAATAGCCCCACTGCCTTGTGGACATCTCGGGAGAGAGTAAGGCTAAGGGAGTTAACCCTAAAAAAAACCGATGGAAGGCAAGGGGAAACCACCATCGTAGTTTTCCCCAGGAAAATCATGGACAGGAGAAAGAGAAAGAAGAAAGTTAACGACGGCAATAGGTGCTCATGTGGAGCACCTTTGTCCCGTAGGGACTGTCATGCGGCGCAGGTGACACCAGACCGTCAGCCAGCTACTGCGACCAAAATTAAATTCAACACCAAAATAGCAACATGGAACATCAGAACAATGCTGCAGAAAGGTAAATTAGACAACATCAAAATGGAGATGGAAAGGCTTAACATCAGTATTTTAGGACCGGGGGAAGTGAGATGGAAGGGGGCAGGCATGATAACATCAGGAGAATATACAGTGATATACTCTGGTGGTAATTCACATGAAAGAGGAGTAGGCATCATAATAGACAAAGACAAATCAAAAGCAGTTAAGGGATACTGAGCAGTGTCCGACAGAGTTTTACTGGTCAAATTCGGAGGCAAACCTTTTGATATCAACATCATACAGGTGTATGCACCAACATCCACAAGTACTCAGGAAGACATCGACAACTTCTACGAAGTTTTAGAGATGGCCAAGGTCCAATGTAAATCACAGGAAGTTACAGTCATAAAGGGAGATTTTAATACTAAAGTGGGACAGGATAGGGTGGAGGATATAGTTGGACCTCATGGCCTTGGTACACAAAATGAAAGGCGGGGTGAAGCTTGTAGAATGGGCACAGATGAATGAGTTCATAGTAGGGGAAGCACCTGGTTTGAGCAGCCTAACAGAAGAAAATGGACTTGGATCAGTCCAGGAGATAATACCAAAAATCAGATTGACTACATCCTGATCAACAAAAGATTTAGAAATTCTTTACTGTCAGCAAAAACACTACCAGGCGCAGACTGCAACAGTGACCACAATCCTGTAGTGGGAAGGTTTAGGCTGAAATTGAGGAAAAGGAAACAGACCAAAAGCAACATCAAACTAAACCTTGGACTCTTAAAGACAGATGAAATGATACGTCAAAAATTTAATATACATGTTCAAAACAAATTCAGTGCTCTGGAAGACGTTGGTGACAGTGAGGAACAATGGACAAAGTTGAGAAGTTCGATAAATGAAGCTTGTGAAGAAATCCCTAGGGCAAATAGAAAAGCAAAATAGAGCTGGATGACTAATGAAATTTTGGGCTTGGTGGAGGAAAGGAGGAAGGCAAAGAGAAACGAGGAGATATACAGGAAGATAAACAAAGAAATCAGGTATGGGTGCAATGAAGCTAAGGAAGCTTGGCTGAACACAAAATGCAAAGAGATAGAAGAACGACACAAAATGGATCCTCAGGGTATGTACAGACGAATTGAAGAAATTGTCCACAGGAAAAATACATGCACATCAACTGGTTGCTTAAAATCGAAAGATGGCACGCTTATCATGGAAAAAGACAAAATATTAGACAGATGGGGACAGTACATTAAAGACCTTTTAGAGGATGACAGAAACGAAGAACACATTATAAAAAAGAACTTTGAAGGACCACCCATAATGAAAGGTGAAGTTAGAGCAGCACTGAAAAAGATGAAACCAGGAAAAGCCCCAGGACCAGACATTACTACAGAGATGATTGAAGCCCTGGAGGAATTTGGCATAGAAAAATAACAGTCCTCCTAAATGAAATTTATGCCACTGGAAAAATCCCCAAAGATATGTCAAAATCAATTTTCATTGCACTTCCAAAGAAGACAGGGGCTATAGAATGCAAACTCCATCGCACAATCAGTTTGATGAGTCATGTAACAAAAATCCTGTTAAGAATAATCATGATGAGGACAAGGAATAAAATCAAAAGAGAAATAGCAGAAGAACAGTGTGGATTTGTGGAGGGGAAAGAACTATTAATGCCATATACATCCTAAGAACTATCATAGAGAGGTCAATTGAGATGAATAAGGATTTGTATTTATGCTTTGTTGACTATACCAAGGCTTTCGATCGGGTACGACATGAAGAATTGATCAACCAACTGGAGAGACTCAATGTCGATGGAAAAGATCTACGAATAATCAGGAATATGTACTGGGAACAAACAGGTGCAATGAGAATAGAAAACAATATAAGCTCTTTTCAAAACATCAAAAGAGGAGTCAGACAGGGTTGTGTTTTGTCACCAGATCTGTTTTCACTATATAGCGAAAACATCATGAGAAACCTAGAAGAAGACCCTGGATTAAAGGTTGGAGGAAAAATGATAACCAACATTCGGTACGCAGATGACACCGTGCTAATTGCAGAAAATGAAAGGGACCTACAAAACCTTGTGAATATACTAGAAACAGAAAGCAAAGGTAAGGGGTTGGAACTAAACAGCAAGAAGACTGAAGTCATGGTGGTCAGTAAAAAACATGAAACCCCCTCAAAATAACAGCAAATGGTACAACCTTGACACAGGTTATAAGTTCAAATACCTGGGAACGGTCATTTCATCAGACGGCAGATGCACATCGGAAATAGCTGGCAGAATCGGCCAAGCCAAAACAGCATTCAAGAAGATGACAAGCATTCTTACCAACAAATGCCTATCAATTAACATCAGAAAGAAAGTCCTTGAATGTTATATAGAACCAATACTGTTGTACGGATGTGAGGCGTGGACAGTCAACAAGCAAAGCCAGAGCAGCCGAGATGTGGTTTCTCAGAAGAATGTTGAGAGTTCCATGGACCGCAAAGAAAGCAAACGAAACAGTCTTGATGGAGGCAGACACAAGTAGATCACTCATAAGGAAGATTAGGA